>CAUJRU010001279.1:0-172715 GCA_963277665.1 Viscum album | reverse complement strand
CATGAATTATTTTCAATTGTTTGAATCATTGAAAAATTGATGTTTCAGGCCTTTTAATTGGAATACGGTAAATTTTTGCCCCCTAAATTTTGATGTTTTCAACACCAAAGGTATGGCGTTCCATGATTGAAAATTATTATGTGATGTATTTTTCATATTTAATTGATTTAGTTGGCACATTAAATAATGTTTTGAGTGATAAGATTGTTTTACAAAAGGTTTAATACTCGTTTAAATTTAATATAGATTGTACATATCAAATGGGGTGTGTTTTTATGTAAACCTATTAACATGTCATTTTATAGTGCTTTATAAATTATTCAATTAGTTTATTGAATTATGTAAGGTCTGAATAATTTGTTTTTATGTGGATTTGATGTGAGGTACAATTTTGAAGTGGGGTTTTAGTTAATTTTTGTTGTTATAATTCTAAATGTGTTACTTAAATTATGTTGTAATTTTTAATGGTTTATTATAATCATATAAATTGTGATAAACATGTTTGGGAAATGTTTTAGTGTGATTTTGAATTTAATAAGATTAGTTGGATTTTGATTTTAATGTGAAGCTTTGTTATGGATCATGGAATAGTTTTATTAATTTTGTATATGATCTATTAAATTGTGAGAAATATTTGAATTGTCTTTTAGACAAGTTTTCCCTAAAAGGTGTTCTTTTAATTTGTTGCACATAATTTATTTTATTTTATGGTAAGTGAAATTGTTTTAGTTCTTGTTTGGAGACCTTGGTAACTTTTTAAGACTACATTTAGTTATTATAATGTGTTATGTTCATCGAGGTGAGAGTTCGAGTCGTCAGATGAGAAGACCTGTATGTATATACATTGGTTGGAATGTATCTATGTATCTATACATATATTCATTGAGTATGTTTTGTCATGGCATGAGGAATCTGTTCTTGTATCAAATGATATGTTATTGGATTGAAATATGTTCTAGATGAACAATATACAAGAGGGGGTAAATTTTATGCATTAAAAAGTCATTTTGAACCATTAATGTTGGTATAATGAATTCCTTTTTCACCTTGAGGAAATATATATTAATCAATGTTAAACAAGGTAAATTTACAAGTACTCTTAGTTCTTCAAACTAGCTAGTTTTCGGAAAAAAATTGTTTAGGAAATAAAACATAAGAATGTTTACAACAAAAATGAATATAACTTACGGCGTATACAATCGTTAAAATCAGAGTATACAAATACAAGAAACTATAAGACATTTATACATTACATACTAATTAAAATGCAGCGGAAAACAAACATGAAACAATACAAGTAACAAATATGAAATCTATTAACCCAAAGTGTACAGTATCCAATAACTGTTGATAATGATCCGTTGATATATACATTCAAAAAAGTCTTTCTTACCCACACTATGGTAAGACCTCACTAAGAATATCCTAATTTTTCTTGCTACCCCCGAAAACCCTCAAACAAAAAGGTATTCAACAACTCTATCTTCTTAAACAACGAAGTACACGAACTTTAATGTAGTCGGCACCTTTGAATTCCTATCCCCGGATGCCATTTATCATTATGGTAGTCAACACCTCTTTTTTCCTATCCATGGAAGCCCTCAGTTGTACAAAGAAACCATCAGAGTCACATGAATCCAGTTAAACAAGATGTTCATTACACACAAAGAACGCGAGTCTTTCTCTCTTGAAATCACATCAACAACATGTGGTCCCTAGATTCATTGATCAGTTAGTATGTATAGTGAGATTTTTCCAAGGAACTTCTATTTATAGGAATTTTACCAACGGTCGCGTCCATCCACCAACAGTCATATTTTTCATTTAATTTTGGAGGGACATGTACACTTGTAACCCAAAAATTGTAAATTAGAAACCTAATGAACGACAACGTTTCATAATTTAAACATGGTTAAGGAAAATATAGTTGGTTATCCAAATTAATTTTTCGGATTCAAGGAAAAAATAATTCTCGGAGTTAGGAAAATAATCATTCGATGACTATATTACATAGATATTTAGAGTTTTTTTCAAGGAATTAAGAATCAAGAGTCAACAGACTTCATTAATTGAATTCTATGATATTCCGAGTCTGAATTCTGAGGAATTTGAAACCTAAATTCTATTGAATTCAGATCATGGATTTTGAGGAATTCGAAACCTAAATTCTTAATATTTCAGAACCTTAATTCTAAGGAATTCAAAAGCTGGATTTTAAGGAATTCATAGTTTGAATTAATAGAACTCGGAATCTGAATTTCAGAGAAATCAGAGTCATAATTCTAAGGAATTTGGAACTTGAATTCTGAGTAATTCAGAATCTAAATTTCAATGAATTGAGAATTTGAATTCAGAGAATTCAGAATCTGAATTCAGAACCAGAAAATAGTATACTCTATATCTATATATTTATAGGAATTTGAGGATTTAGATATGAAACCGAATTTTACCCATATAAATAAAAAGAGTTAGATTTAGGCAAACTATAACATGAATAATGAAAATGAAGGTATGATGATAATTTCCATGGGAAAGGAAAATTTTCATTAATAAGATAAATATTCAGGAAAATAAAACATTTGTAGAGCTAGAGTTTTGGTGATTTTCTAAACATAAATGAATGAAAAATTCATAAGGATAACTTATTGACTCAACAATTTCCCCCTTATAGAATGCACTAAAATCATTACTAAAAATAATTTAAGGACATAGAAATAATATGGATGTTAAAATAAATATTTATTTTCCTTTACTTACGGATCTATGTGAATATGACTAACACCCCCTTAGGCTTCAGAATCACTATGGATCGTATTCCTGATTTCTTGAATGAGATTTTAAATTTGCATGCATATGAAAATCACCATTGATAAGAACATTCCGCTATAGAAACTCTCCCTTACATAGGGAAATATTGTATTTAATCTTTATTTTTTTATCATTCCTTTCTCCACCTTTGAAATTTTCAAAATGAAAATGATAGTGTGGAAAAAAATAAATCGGTACCTAAAAATTAGTTCTAAACAGCTACAAAAAGAATATATAAATAAAAACTAGAATTTTATTAATGTTGAATGAATAAGTATGAGTAAATCTACAACAAAATATCGGAATGGAATGAAATTATCATTCTTTCTATTTTAGAATCAACTTATTCACAATGGTTTTAGCTTCATGAGCTCAATGTGATCCTTTTCTTCATTATTAAGCAACTTATCCTGTTCTTCAATTTTATTCTCTAAGTGTTTATTTTTTTCTTCATAATCCATAAGTCATTCATCATGAGCTTTAAACAATTAATCTTGATTAACAAGATTCTATTCAATCCAAATTATGAAAATAATTTATATCTTCTAATTCATGGATAGACAATTAAGTTTCTATTCATATCCGTAATTTAATGATTCCGAGTAGTATGTAATTGGATTAACTTTTCCTCAAAACTAGTTGAAAGATCCCTGATCTTCCCATCATCTGTTTCAATGGAATCTGGGACATTATATATAAATTCATCGAAGATTCACATCTCTTCCAGAGTCTTGTTTGACCAACTTATTATCTTCTTTAAATATCATTTATCTGCATCATAACCAATGAAGAAAGATTTTAAATATGCCTCAAGTCCAAAACATTTATCAATAACCATGGAAACTCTATTTGATTTCAGATTAATCGTGTGTTATTGCATCAGGCATCCTGAGTCTATGATATGTAATTATCCAATAGTACCAAATATATTTTTCAATGACTGAATAAATAAATCATGTCCAAGGGAAAATGATTCTATATCCTAGTGATTTGTTGATGATGATTCTTATTCTATGTCATCTTATTTCCTCTTTGATGAACCACCAACATCTTTTTTCTTCACCACATATTTACTAGGTGTATCTACTACAACTTGCATTTCCTAATCAGTTCTCGGAAAGGTGTGTTTAGCTTTAGGATATTCGTCTTCACTATCGGATAGGTGAAAAATATATTTTAATCTAATTATTCTTTATCGGATCCTATCTCAACATCCTCTGTTCGGATAAAATTGTGATTACTACATTCCTCTTCAGAAAATTTATTCACATATTCCACACCCTTCTCTCCTTTTCTTGGGGTAGCAATTTTTGAAGACTCAACTTCAGAATTTCAGATTGATAACTTCCAATAAGTACATTCCTTCTCATGATAATACTCTAACTTCCTTATTGTATCCTCAGTATCACCACTTCCTTATTCTTATTCTTCTTCTTGTACTTATTATTTTGATATTTTTTCATGATATCATTCCGGAATCACCAAAATCATTCCCAGAGTCTCTAGTAGTGATTATTTTAGATATGAGTTTGGTACCTGTATTTTATGTGAGGATTTTTTAGCATCCTTAAGAGGAGATTGTAATATCTCAACCTCAGACAACTTCTTATTTTCCTTCTTCTCTTTTTGGTGCTTCTCAAGCTCTTCATCCACCTTTATTTTTAAGGAATTCACCTCAGTAGGGTCGAAACCAAACATTGGCTCCCCTTCCATCCAGTGTTTCTTACGCTCTCCTACCATAGATACTACCTCATCAAGATAAGCTTGTTGATTCTATGGAATCGTTGGTGCTGACTGAGTTTCCTTTGATACAAGGGTTTTTCTTTTCTCTTACAGTATATTATCCTTTATTTTCCTTTCTCATTACTTAGAGGTTTTAGCTGCCTCCAACTTCTTTGACAAAACATCAAATTTTTATTCAGAGAAATCATTAAATTCCTTAGATTCATTAGAGAAGCCAACCTTCAGCCTCTTTAAGGTATCATCACTCATCAACATTACCTTATAATTTCTCGGCTTGGAACTGCATGGAATTTTGAATGACTCTAGACAAATAATTATAATCCTTGAGAGAATAGAAAGATACATAATGATTTTGGATTTGAAATTTCCATTCCTTATGTTCTCAATCATAATCATGATATACATTACCAAGATTATCTCCATAAGATTCACCATGAAATCAAAAATATAGATATCACTATTCTTCAATGTATCCTTATCTACATTTCCCAGAATTACAAATTCTTGAACACAAAAATCAAGAATTTGTATGTTCATTGACAGATGAATAATCTTATGAGTCATCAATCCTCTCAATCTAAGAGACTCTATAGCATATTTCATATCAATAGATCATCATACATAAGGTAATTTATGAGTACAGAATTCTGCTTCACCTTCGTAAGGAAATAAAATAAAAAATGCTACCTTGTTGAGGGATAGAGATTATGTCTTTTCATAAAACATGAAAAAGAACTTATCTTTTCTATCTTCGTTGAAAAAACATGATGTCTCATAGAACTCAATAAACATGTCTGAATACGCTGAATCCTATGCCTTTGGCTTAGATACACAACCGCTCTACCAACATTTCAACATAACATTTTTTTGATATGATAGAATCATAATTGGAATAAAACATCGCATCTTCCAACCATTCCCTATATATCTACCACTCAGAGATTTCCTTAACAGTTGACATATCTTTCTACGGAGAAGTTGTAGCATACATTCATATCTAGGGAATCATGGGAGATTCAGAACAGCCATATGTACAGAGGTATAGCTTGAACATGAGAATGCGTGAAAAAACCCGATGTGGTACAACCATTGGTGTGGAATTATATAGGCAATTGAGGTGAGGGTTCAACTTAATTGGTTAATCCAACTGTTGAAAAAACTCATGATCAAATCTGATGGTTGAGATAATAACAGAATAATTATTTTGATAAGTTCTGATCCTTTGACTGTTTTTTAAGATAACATTTGAATTAAAATGAATGAATGAATCTGAAAAATTTAAAACAGAATTAAAATATAGACGTGTAAAAAGATGATTAAGAAAATATTGGAAAAAAACGTACCTCTCGGATTGCTAGGAAGATTATTCAAAATGAGATAATTTCTTCTTTAAGAACATTAGATTCTGTAAAAAATTATAAAACAAATATAAATAAATTTTTGATTACCAAAATCTGATTGAGAAATATTTAGACTCTAAAAAAATTTTGATTATGAAAAAAATTGACTATATAAAATTTCAAATATGAAAAAATTTAGATTAAAAATGATATAGAATATTAATAATATAGAATATGAAAAAAATTAGATTACGAAAAATATTTCACTATGAAAAAATTAGAATATGAAAAATTTTAGATTACGAAAAAAGATTGACAACATATAATTTTGAATAAGATAAATTTAAATTATGAAAAATTTTGACTATGAAAATTTTACATTATAAAAAATTTCCAACATGAAATATTATCACTATGATAAAATTTCACTATAAAAAATTTAGCTAATAGGAAAATGTACTCCCCCTATGGAAAGTAATTTCAAACTATAATGATATTGGTTTAAAGATGATGTTAATATGAAATATTACGTTATGCTTATCATTATTAACTTCTATTTTATGAAATAAATGTATCAGAGGGTAATGAATTTTGGAAAATATTAGCAAGTTGACCTTGCTTCCAATAAAATGAAGATTGATATCTCTTTTTTGTGTGTGATACATATGAAAGTGAGACCTAATATCTATGTGCTTTGAATGTGAGTGATGTACATGGTTTTTTACTTAAGGAAATGTAACATGTATTATCACAAAATATTTGTGTTTTGGTAAAACTCAAAACATATTCAGTGATTTTTTGTTGCATCCACAACACATGAGCCCAACAACTTCCAGCAGCTACAAATTCTGATTCAGTTGTGGAAAGTGCTATTGGGTATTTCTTTTTGCATGACAATGAAACTAATGAATCTCTTAATAAATAAAAATTTCTGGATATAATATTTCTATCCATTCTATATCCACCATAGTCAGCACCAGAAAATCATTTTAGAATAAAGTCATTCATAAATGTATAAATGAGTCCTAAATCCATGTTTCACAATACATAGCCAAAAAATCCATTTAAATTCCTTTAAAAGATATTCCTTATGATTTAATTGATATCTTTTACAAAAGCATACTGAAAACATCAAGTCACAATGACTAGCTGTCATGTATAGTAAACTTGCTATCACACCTCTAAAAAATGTTTTCTCCACCAATTTCCCAACTTCATAAAGATCATGTAAATTTGAGGTACCAATGGGAGTACTAAAACTTTTAGTTTTGTCATTTCTATAATATTTATGATGAAATTTAATATACCTTTTTTGGGACAAATATATTCCTACTCGTTTTTGTGAAATTTGAAAACCAATGACCAATGTTAACATTCCCATCATAATCATTTCAAAATCGGATTTTATTAGATTAGGGAATGAATCAGTTTAAGATTACTAAGTTGTTCCAAATACAATGTCATAAAAATAAATTTTAACTATAGAAACATTTTTCTTATCATTATTTATAAAAGGGATGGATCGTCATTTCCCTTAACTTAATTGTAATTAAAAAAAATCTTGTAAGTCTATATTAAAGGGCTCTAGGGGATTTTTTATGTCCATATAAAACATTGGTAGGTTTAAAAACATTTTTAAAATGTTTTTTATCTTCATAACCAAGAGGTTGTTCAACAAAGACACCCTATTGATCATAACAATTAGAGAAATCACATTTACCATCCAATTGAAAACGATTTAGGTTGATGAATGCTTGAAAGTCAACTGAATTATGAATAGATTCAAGTCTAGCTAATAGATCATTGGTTTCTACATAGTATATTTTTTCTTATTGAAGATAGTCATGAGAAACTGATCAAGATTTATTTGTTACAATGATTCCCTTTTCATCACAAGTGTTTTCTACGACCTATTTTACTCCAATAAAAGAAGTGTTTTTAGGTTTTTCAAAAAAGGCCTAGACATTATTCCTCTTGAATTCATTTAGCTCATCATGCATGGATTTTATCCAATAATCATCACCTAAAGCATAATCAGTTCATTTTGGTAATAATTGAAAAAGGATTGCAAGATGTTCTAGTTCATTCCTTAAGGAACTTATAGTCCTTACTAGTTGATTTACATCACCAATTATACTATCACTGGGATGAATCATTAGAAACAACTGATTTGGGGTTTTGTAAGACCTGTTCATCAACATATGGTAGGAAATATTTTAGGTTAAATGATTCAAAAATATTTTCATGGAATGTTTCTTTGCTAGAAAGATCATCTATTAAAAGCTGATAATTAGTTTTTCAAAAAACATCTGTAGTTGTAGGTTGAGGTTATTTTAAAACAAAAGAATTGGTTTCATCAAATTTAACATGTAGAATTTTTTTGACAGTACAATTGATTTTATTGAATACTTTATAAGCCTAAGAAGTTGTGGAGTAACCAAGGAAAATTTCATTCATCCAATTTGGGTGAGAACATATATAGATTATCATTAGTATTCAGAATGAATACGTCAAATCTAAATACCTTGAAGTTGGAATGTCTTGGTTTTCTACCATTCCATAACTAATAAAGAGTTTATTTAAGAAAAGGTCTAATCGAAACTCGATTTAATGTAAAACAAGCAGTACATAAAACTTCATCCACCAAGTGTTTAGATATTGAATATTCACTCAACATGGTTCACATTATTTCTTGAAGAATTTGTATTCTTATTTCAACAACACCATTTTTTTGAGGTGTTCTTGGTGATGATATGTTATGAGTAATACCATTTTTACTACAAAATATTTCAAAATTAGAATTTTGAAATTATCCTCCAGGATCACTATTAATTGTTATCAATGAATGGTTTTTATCATTTTTAACTTAGGATCTATTACTTTTAAAATATGAAAAGGTGTCATATTTAATTGTTAGAAAATAGACCCACCAAAATCTAATGTAATCATCAACTAAGATAATACATAATATATTTAATCCAATCCATCCAGTCTGTGTTGGATAAAAAACTTTGATATCAACCAACGGTAATGCCTCAGTAGTAATGACTTAACCTACTGATTTAAAACATGATTAATGTTTCATACCATATTGACAAGGATCACAATCTTTTGAAGAATCAAATCTATGATTTATTAGATCGTTAAAAATTCTTTTCATAGATAGTTTTCATAGGTTACAAAGGTTACAGTTTCCTAACCTTCTATGAAATAACCATGAATGATCTTCCATTTTAATAAGGCATGTTCGGTCTTGGCCCCTATGGTCATGAAAATATAGTGCGTATAAATTCTTAGGAATATGGGTTGAATGAATAATCTATTCCTTGTAATTGTATAATATGCACATATCATTCCAAAAATTCACAAGGTAGCCTTCATCAAATAGTTTACTTATGCAAATAAGGTTGTGCTTAAGTCCCTAAACAAATAAATCATTTGAAATCAAAATTTTTCCAAGAATTACAATGTTACCAATCACAATTATTTATCCCGAAGCATAATCTCAAACATTACTTTTCTCTTTTCTTATAGTTAAAATTTTCAATGAAATGTTTTCTTACTAGTCATGTGCTTGGAACATCCACTATCCATGTACCAAGTATTTCTGTTGGTAAAATATTTAATTTATGGAAAAAAGTGTGTCAGATTTTCAAAACACAAAAAATTTTGGATCAGAAATCATCAGAAAGAAAAATATTCAGAATAAACATTTTCTTAGAAAAATAAGATTTATGAAAATCTAAAATCTGAATTTGGTATAAGGAACAATATTTTTTCTAATGCCCACCTCACTGACTCATAGTACAGAATAGAGCACTTTGATGAAAAGAATAGTTATTAAAAAAATGGTTTTAAATGAGCATAACCAAAACCATAATTTTTTCTTAGAGGTCAAACATGAGAATACATCTTATTATTGTTTTCCATAAATATGGTAATGTTTGACAGACACTTCCACAAGGAAAATATTTTTTTCATTATTTTAATAACTATGTTTCTATCATGAGAAACATTATATTTACAACTAGAGATAGTCTCTAAAATATTTATCATAGAAATTAAATTTTTTATATCGTTAGAAACATAATCCTTCTCTGAATTAACTCCCACAATGGATTTTGAAATTCTTTAAAAATCATTAAATTTCATATGAAAGTCTTTATAATGTTTTGAAACTTATTTAGTAAGAACAGAAATTCTAGAATTTTACTTATCAGTCTTTTTCATCAGCTTATAATTTTAATTATCATGAAACATAGAAAACATAGATACTTATTCATAAGTAGGTAAAGTATTATATTTATCAGAATAAGATTCTTCATCTGATGATTCAGAATATCAATTATCACTATAATTTGCATTCAATGATACATTAGTTATAGATTTATCATTCCGTACCTTAGCAATTAGTAAATAAATTTCAATGGGTAATCATGCTAGTAAACCAAGATTCTTCTGATCTAAAGATTCATATTCTAAGGATTCATTAGAAGTGTCTCCACCAGTGGCACTCCTAGTGGAATTAGTTTTCAAATCATTCATCACTATAGATTTTTAGTAGTTTTTTAATTCTTCCCAAAATGATTTTCCTTTCTATCCATTCTATATAGAATAGGGAAATCCAACATCATATTCCCCATTACTTTTCATTCATAACAAGTAACTTCAAAGTCATTCTTGTCCTTTATTTCTTTCTACTTATATGTATACTAAAAGACATTCTTCCCAATGATCATGTTAATACTTCGAGAAAAATTATATAAAACATTCATAGAATATTAAATTTCACTTTATTCAGATATAACAGTTAATTTCATTGACCTAGACCTTGAAACCCTTTTAGGAGTCTTTTCTTTTGTAGTAGTAAAGGCTACACTTCTTTTTCCATTCTTCTTCTTATTCAAAAAAACATATATTTTCATCCTTGTGTCATGTTTAAGTAGAGTTCCAAAATGCTCAACAATAATAATCTAGGATACTTTATTATTCTATTCAATAGTTTTCCTCTTAGAATCCCACTCACTAGGAAAGAAATATATAATCTTGTCCACAAGTGCCTCATCATATAATACTTTATCATCCAGTGATTGTAAGCTGTTACAAATAGTCATAATCCATTGTTGTATATTAAACAATAGTTCTCCATAACGAAACACAAATCCATGATATTCTACTATATGAATAGATCTTCTAGATTCTATAACCTTGGATTTACCAAAATGAGTAACATCCAATTTCTTCCAAATACAATTTGTTGATTCAATGAAGAAATCTGAATATATATATTCATGTTCATGGTACATAACAATGTATTGTGTAGTTTATAGTTTATTTGATATTCTGTCTTATCATGATTAGTAAAAGTTGTGGATACCTTATCTGAAATCATGTAATGTCTAGTAAGCATAATGATGTTTTCTAATCCAGTATTTAAAAAATATATTAAAATTGATCTCTCCAATATTAATAATCATTCCCATCAAATATAGGCAGTCTAGTAGAATTTAGATTGTCAATCTAACCAACATTCATTCCTTCCATCTAAAAGAAATTTTTTTCCATTGAAACGTTTTTATAGTTAATGTTCGCAAAAAAGGATAAATATTATAAGCAAGGAATAATATTTAGAACAATGGAAAATTGATAAAGTATACTTATATGTGAATATTTCTTCTTCAGATACCTCATACGATTAAAATTATTGGATCAAAATATGATATAGATTCTAAATATCATAGAGGGGGGGGGGTGAATTGTATAATTTAAAAATTCATTTGGAACATTTAATGTTGGTATAAGAAAAACTATGCCAAACTATGTTAAACATGGTAAATTCACAAGACCTCTTAGTTTTAAAAGGTTCATAGGATCCAGAAAAAATGGTTCTATAAATGAATCATAAGAAATCTTACAAGAAATAAATACTCTACTATAAATCATATAGATTATTAATAATTATAGCATACAAATACAAGAGTGTAAGATAATTATACATTCCTTATTAAACAAAATAAAGCTTACAAGAAAATTAAAACAAAACATGTAACTTGTTTGAAATATTTTATCCTAAAGATTAGGGTATCCAAAAACCATGGAAAACCATCCCTTGATTTATAATTTAATGAATGTATGTCTTTCAAAAAATAGGGTAAGACTTCGATATGAATATAGGAATCTTTCATGCTATCCCTGAAAGCCCTTGAACTTCATGGTAGTTGGAAACTCTGTCATTATAGACAAAGTAGTCATTGAACTTTAAGGTAGTAGACACCACTTTCTTCCTATCCTTAAAATCCCTCTATCATTAAGGTAGTCAACACTGCTGTCTTCATATCCCTAGAAGCCCATGATTGTACACAACTACAATCAGAGTCGTACGAAGCAAGATGAACAAGATGTTTAGTATAGACAAATCATGAGTGTCTCTCTCTCCAAAAGCTACTTCAACCACATGTGTTCTCTAGATTAATAGATCAGTTAGTGTGTATAGTTTTCTCATTCAAATGAGAAACTATTTATATGAATTTTTTCAACATTCATCTCCCTCCACCAATAATCATATTTTGTCTTTAATCTCAAAGGGAATTGTACACATGTCACTCAAATAAAGGTTAATTAGAAATAGACTTAATGAAAATGTTTCATAATTTAAACAAGGGAATGAAAACTATGGTTTCTTGACCAAATCCATTTTTTGAAGACAAGGGAAAAAATGATCAGAGTCTAAGGAAAAAACATTCTGAGTATATAGTACATAGATATCCAAATTATGTTTTTCAAGGATTTCGAAATCAGAAATCTATGGAATTCAGATTTTGAATTCGAGGAAATTCGGTGTCTGAAATATGAGGAATTCGGAACCTGAATTCTGAGGAATCCTGAACCTGAATTTTGAGTGAATTGCATCCAGAATTATGAGAAATTCAGAACATGAATTCATAGGAATTTGTAATCTGAATTTCAGTGAATTCAGAGTCCAAATTCATAAAATTAGGAATCATAATTTAAGAGAATTTTGAGTCTGATTTCTATGGAATTCAGAACATAAATTATAAGGAATTCAGAATCTGAATTTCATAGAATTCGGAATCAGAATTCACATAATTTGAAATCTGAATTCAGATTCTAATAATATAATACTCTATATCTATGTTAATATAGGATTATGAGGTCTTAGATAAGAAACCAAAT
This sequence comes from Viscum album, assembly GCA_963277665.1. Taxonomy (NCBI): domain Eukaryota; kingdom Viridiplantae; phylum Streptophyta; class Magnoliopsida; order Santalales; family Viscaceae; genus Viscum; species Viscum album. The sequence goes on along the minus strand of CAUJRU010001279.1, from coordinate 159,630 downwards.
TTTATAGTAAGAAAAAAAATGAGTTATATTTAGAGAAACTATAACAAGATAAATGATAAAGAAGGTATATATACAATTTAATTGGGAAAACAAAAATCTCTTTATTAAGTAAAATCATCAAGGAAATAAAATTTTCCTAGAGATAGAGTGTTTGTTATTTTCAAAACATAATGTAATGGAAAAGTCATAAGGAAACCATATTGACTCAACATATATATGTATGTATGTATGTATGTATGTATGTATGTATATATGATTATATATGCGCGTAGTTGAAGCGGTCTCGGACTTCCATCATCAAATTCCACATGTATTGAGGTAGGTTCCCTATGACATAACCATTAATTAATATATCCATTATTGATTTATGTTATTTTAAAAGTATTTTCTTGGTTTTTTATATGAAATTAAATCGAATTATTTATATAAAAAGGGTATATGGTTTCATTACCTTGAATCACTATATGAATTTAATTATTCTTGTTTGGGAATATAAATATATTCTTTGATGTGATTATGTGGTTCGAAATGATTTTTTCAGAATGTTTGGTGTGATGATAAGATAGAAATTAATTTTTGATAAAGGAAAACGAATCACATTTACCATTTATTCCAAAATACGAATCTAGTGTGTAATTGTTTAAGTGTTCTAAAAGGTATAAATCATGTTAAAAATGTACTTGGTAATGGGTTGTTTATAGTGTGTGTAAATTGACAGAGGTGATGTTTTGTAAATATGAATGTTTTCATTGAAATGTATGGATATTGTCTGAATGTTGAGGTGTGGTGTGTTTTCATGTGAACATTTACATGAGAACAAGGGACAACATGGGTACCAATGTGAGTGGACATGGACTACTACAGTAGATGATACATAAGTGGTTCACCTGGGATTAATCTAGAAGGATTCAATTTGCAACACTAAATATATACTTGTGATGAACGAATACAACTAGGTTATGTGTGTGTTTCCTACTAGTAGCTTATTCATGAGAATGCATACCATTGTGGGGATTATCATAAATTTTCACAAAGGTACAATGTATTTAGGGTCCAACATGTTCTAGTTACCTACACGGATTTCCCATGGAGATCATTTTTGGAATAATAATTCTAATGTTATTTTTTATTCTATAGATCATATATGACATCCCTGCTTTTAATACAAACTTAAACATGAATTATTACATAAAAATTCAATTGATACAACAAAGAAGATCAAGTGGTTTAGTGTCTTTGGGGCATAGTATCATTAAATAAAATCTTAAAACATAAAATACAGCATATTTATTGAACACTTCCTTTATATGACCATTACATTCCCTCGTACTTAGCATTGCATGGGATAACCTAAGGACATGGATAAGAAAAGGGTGAGATATAAAGCCCAGTAAGGGAGTACACATTGGATAAAATGAGGAGTAAAATACATTTTAGACAATAGGCATTTCAATAGATCATGAATGAAACATGAACATAATGGCATGATAAATCATGACAATCAAAACATGGAAATTTGGCAACAACACTTAACATGGAATTACCATGAGCCAAGGCTCATTGCACATAGAGCATTAGTAAATCCTCATTGAACATAAATCACGAGTAAACCCTCATTGAACTTGAATTATCATGAGTCAACACTCATTGCACATGACATATCATGATACTATACTTTACCCAATGCATTGGAGCGCTATATGGGTGCACCCTTCTTAAACATTTCATTTCATGCATAAGTGTGCCACATGGATCATAAAACATGGATTCATAAAACATAATAATTTATTCCATGATGAATGAATTTGGAATTCATAAATAAAACTTTATAATAAATAAGTAAATGTGCATAAAGTAGAATACCCATGATGGAGAAATGGGCATGGTATTAACTACACAATGGCATTGGCTTAGAAAATCGGTGCGATTTCGGCAGCGTAACGACATGACATAAGAATTCACAAAAAATGGTTGATGAGAGAGAATCGGGTTCCTCATCATATTTACATGTAATGGACAGTAATGAGGTCATATAGATACATGTCCCAATAATGGTAATGGGATTTCTATTCATGATGCAAAAGTATTGCTTGAATGTAAAAGAGGAGAGAGAAGTTCCTTTCTGAATTTCGGCATAGTAATATGTGTACATGGGAGAAATATAATTAGAGATAAAGGGTCTCCCATCATTCAAACATAAAGAGGGTAGTATGAGGCAGGTGCGAAACCATACCCCAACATTCATAATTGAAATTAAAAGGGAAAAACAACTTAATGAAAATTTGACAAAAAATGAGAAAGGAAGAAGAACCCCTTACTTGGAAGTGTGCTTCCAAAGGCTAGAGAGAGACTTGTGAGAGGATTCTTGGGAGCATGATGAACCATGGGAGGATTTTAGAGAGAGTAGGGCAGAGTTTGGACAAACTAAAAAGGCTTTGAGTGAGGAGGATGTGGGAGCTTGGGTGGGTTTATATAGGAAAAGTGAGGGAATTCTTTATTATTTAGGTTTGGGTCCCCTTACATTAAATTAATCCAAACCAAAAACCATCCCATGGTTTCTACCAATGGTTTTTGGAAAAGGATATAGGAAACAATATTTTATATGTCCAAAGTCCAAGAATCTTAAAATAATAGGGTTGATTATGTTGAGGTGAGTCACACTCCCATTGAAATTAATTTAAAATGACAAGGAGTTTAATAAGTCTTTAGGGGTCCATTAATTCTTTGAAAAGTAAGTCAAACAAACCCAAAATCACATTATTTTAATGGTAAAACATATATTGGCCGCACATATGGATTATTGTATTTTCTTACATCACTATTGGATCCTTATGATGTCATAAAACACATTATATATTTAAACAGTATTTAATTTTTACCCAAAAATTTGACTGTCACAGAAAATTATGAAAAATTTCACCATTGGATAATTTATATTTTCTGATTCCATAAATAACATTTATCTTATCTAAATAATTTTATAAATATGATAATTCTCACTTTTAAAATTAAAACGGACATTTATAAAAAATTCACGGGTTTTGACAGAAATGGCTTTCAAACATTAATAAAAATTATAATTACATTCATAAAATTGCATGATCATTTATATTTAATAAAAATTAATTTAATAATAAAAATAATATTTTATTAAATTATTATTTAATTAAAAAATCCATTAATTTAATAAAATAGATTTCTTAATTAAATAATAATTAAAAACACTATTTGTACGTAAAAAACTATTTACAATGTGTCAAAAATGACAGGGAGGTATATTCATTATTATATACCGAAATAATATACATGAACATAGTACTAGTGATTCGTTACATAAACCCTTAAAACCGCCACATAAGACCTAAGGGTTAGGTGTGCAATGGTGACAGACTCTTGGGGTGGCTCAGATAACATTGCTCGAGCGGTAATCACTATCAACTTCCACTTTTTCCATAGATGGTCCCATTCGAGCTTGACCTGGTGAAGCTCATCTTGGGCTTGGCCAAGAGTGAAGCCTAAGGACGCCACCTCTTTTTAGAGATACGATAAATGGGCTTCGTACGGAGAAATTCTACTGGACGAGGCGATCACCTCTTTTGTCTGAGTAAATTGGATTTGTTAAACTCCTATATTTATACTACTCATGTGGTCACTGTTCAACGGCTCTATTAGAAACGGTCCAAATTATTAACATAAAACCAAAGGAATTGACATTTTTTATAAACATAAAGATACATTTAGCTAGATCAAGATGGATTTTCCATTAATGAAAATTTGGGTCGTTACAATATTCCCCCCTTAAGAAATGTTGCCCCTGAAATTTTCCTTTTCCCACTCTAAAACAGATTTGGGTAACTCAGCTTCATCATTTCCTCTGATTCCCAAGATGCTTCTTCAAACATGTCGTTTCTCCACAACACCTTGACGAGGGGAATTGTTTTATTTATTAGATTTTTTCCTATATGATCTAAGATCATCACTGGTTTCTCCTCATAAGAAAGATCATATTCCAATTGTACCACCTCAGAAGAGAGTACATGTGAAGGGTCCGGTATGTACTTCCTTAAGAGGGATACATGAAAGATATCATACACTTTGGCCATGGTATGTGGATGTTCTAGCCAATAAGTCACAACCCCGACACGATCAATAATCTCGAAGGGGCTGATGTACCTTGGACTTAACATCCCTTTCTTTCCAAACCTCATGACCTTCTTCCATGGAGATATGCGTAGAAAAACCATGTCTTCAACAATAAAATCAAGGTCTCTTCGACAATTATCTGCATAACTCTTCTATCGAATCTAGGCTACCTCGATATGCTGCTGAATGGATTTAAAATTCTCCACCATTTCCTTGACCATTTCTGGTCCAAGCAGCTTACGTTCTCTGACCTCATCCCATCACGCCGGTGTTCTGCACCTTTTCCCATATAGGGCTTCATATGGTTCCATTTGGATGCTTGAGTGGAAAATATTGTTATAAGAGAACTCAAACAGAGGAAGATGATGATCTCATTCTCCTTTAAAGTCCATTGAGCACGCTCTCAACATATCCTCAAGTGTTTGGATAGTCCGCTCAGATTGTACATCAGTTTGAGGATGATAACCCGTATTGAAGATCAGTTCAGAATTCAGAGCATGTTGATGATTATTCCAAAACATAATGGTGAATCTTGGATCTTGGTCAGACATAATATATAGTGGTAATCCATGCAGCCTTACCAACTGCCTGATATATATCTATTCCAGTTGATCCAAAGTGAAATCCTCTTGTACAGCAATGAAGTGTGCAGTTTTTGTAAGATGATCCACTACAACCTAGATTGCATTGTTTCCTTTAGATGTCCTAAGAAGTCCAGTGACAAAGTCCATGGTGATTTTCTCCCATTTCCATTCTGGTATGGGCAATGGTTGCATCATCCCCTTAGACTTCTGTCATTCTACCATCACTTGCTGGCACACCAGGAACTTTTATGTATATTCAGTGATCTCATTTTCCATATTATCCCACCAAAAGATTTCTCGGAGATCTCAATACAACCTTGTGCTCCATGATATAATAGAGAAATTTGAACTATGTGCATCATCCAAAAGTTCCTTTTTCAGCTCCGGACGTGATGGAACACATAGCCTTTTCCCAAACCGCACAATTCCTTCTTCATTAACATTAAACTCTGGGGATTTATCTTTTTTGATTGCTTCCGCTTTTTCTTGAATTCCCACATCATCCTTTTGAGCATCCTTTATTTTTTACAAAAGAGACAGTTCAAAAATGATTTGTGAAAGGATTGATGATGTTCCCTTCTGTATGATTCCCATGTCCACCTTCATCAATTCTAAGAAGATTGGATCCTTCTCAATTCTCATAAATGATAGAATCGATGGGTCCTTTCTACATAGGTCATCTTCCACCTTGTTCGCTTTCCTAGGGTGGTAATGTATTTAACAGTCATAATCCTTGATGAGCTCTATCCATCTTCTCTGGCGCATATTATGCTCTTTCTGTGTGAATATATATTTAAGTCACCTGTGGTCAGTATATATCTCACATTTATCTCCATAGAGATAATGCAGCCAAATTTTCAAGGAAAAGATCACAGCTGCCAACTCTAGATCATGTGTTGGATAGTTTTTCTCATGGATTTTCAACTGCCTTGAGGCATAGGATATCACTTTATCATTCTGCATCAGCACACAACCCAAGCCCTTCTTTAATGCATCATTGAATACCACAAAAAGTTCCCCATTTGTGGGTAAAGTGAGCATGGGAACAGTGATAAGCCTCCTTTTCAACTCCTTGAAACATTATTCACATTCATCACTCAAAGAAAACATTACTCCCTTTCGAGTTAGCTTGGTAAGAGGGTTGTCCAATCGTGATAAATTTCTCACAAATCGTCGATAATATCCAGCTAACCCCAAGAAGCTATGGATATCCATTACCGATGTCGGCCTCCACCATCCCTCAATTTCATCTGTTTTGGAGGGGTCCAGAGATATCCCATTTCATGAGATGATATGGCCCAAAATGAGACATCCTTCATCCAGAACTCACACATGTTGTACTTTTCATAGAGATTCTCCTTGCACAATGTCTCTAGTACAGTTCTTAAATGCTACTCATGATCCACTTTGGTTTTGAGTATATTATAATATCATCTATAAATACTACCAAAAATTATTCGAGGTAATCTCTACTGACTCTATTCATTAAGTCCATGAAGATTGCTGGAGCATTTGTGAGTCCGAAAGTCATTACTATTAATTCATAGTACCCATATCTTGTGGGAAAAGCAGTCTTGGGGATATCTTCCTTCTTCACCATTACTTGATAATATCCCGACCACAAGTCCTCCTTGGAGAAGTATTGTGCTCCACGCAACGGATCAGACAATTCATCGATCTATGGAAGTGGATACTTGTTCTTTATCATGATTTTGTTATGTTCACGATAATTGATGAAAATCCGCATTGACCCATCCTTCTTCTTGACGATGAGGACTAGTGCACCCCATGGTGAAGCATTTGGGCATAGAAACCCTTTATCCAGATTCTCCTGTAGTTGTTTCTTTATCTCTTCAAGCTCAACAATAGCCATTCTATATAGAGCCTTGGATATTGGTAATGCCCCGGGTAGAAGTTCAATTGAGAACTCAACATCTCTTCTAGGAGGAAGTCCAGGCAGTTTCTCGGGAAACACATCCGCGAATTCCCTCACAATAGACATTTATTCAAGGATGGTTTCTTCCTTGGACTCAATCATCTGAGCCAGATACACATGATCATAGGGCAGTAATATCCATGCTTGAGATGATGGAGCTAAATGAGATTCATCTTCTTACTGACACTTGTAAAGAATCGGGGGTCGATTCTCTATATGGAGTGTGATTTCTCTCACCCGACAATTTATATTGGATCTATATAAGGAAATCCAATCCATGCCAAAAATTGTGTCAAATTCCACCAGAGGGAGTATGAAGAGGTTCGCTGAGAAATTCAATCCACAGATTATAATAGGGGAGGACTTATACTCATGGGATGCAATTATTTACCAATTTTTCGTACTCACCGACATCTTCACTTCCATGATTTGTGGTGGTGCTTGGATTGTTCTACTAAACATTCGAGATATAAAAGAATGCATAGAACTTGAATCAAAAATAATGTTCACTATTCTCGAATGAATAACTAGTTTACCTGTCACCACTTCGTTGTCGAGGGTTCACTTTAGCAGATGTTATGGGAAAAACTCTTCTTTGATGTGTTGGAGGTTGTTGGTTGCCTCCGAAAACCCTTGGATTAGGGCACTGATTTGCAAAAAGACCCGGTTTTTTGAATTTGTAGCATTGAAAATTGCATTGAGGTTCAAACGAAGTATTCCTCTCCTCTATCATAGTCACAGGTCTTTCTTTCCAATAGTTAACAGCTAGGTTCCCTTCTCTTCCACACCTGAAGCATTTCCTCGTCCCCTTATGGCAATTTCTATGGTGGTTCTTCCCGCACTTTTGGAAAGTGGGGTGATGGATTTTCATAGCACCGTTGTATTTATCCATCGGACCTCCAGCATTGAAGTCCACCTTATCCTTCTTGTCCCCATGATACCCCTGTGATACTTCGATCGCCATTTCGTCCTTGAGGACACATCAGACAATTTCCTCATAGCAGTCGAAGTCACGGATCTCTAATGCTTTCCTCAAGCTAGGATTCTGCCCACCAAAAAAGTGGTCAACCTTGCATTCGGGGGTAACGACAAAGCTGGAAGCGTATCGTGCAAGCATTGTGATGTTTTCCTCGTACGCTCCAACATATTATTCATCTTTTTTCATGAGGGAAAGGAAGTCATTTTCCATCTTAAGCCAGAGGGTGTGCTGAAAATATTTGTCGAAAAACATCTTCTAGAAATCCTTCCATTCCAAATCCTCGATCTCCTCCTCAGGCTTCATATTTTTGATCCATGTCCACCATTGATCAGCTTCACCCCCCATATGATAAGCAGCCAGGAGAACCTTCTCTTATTCAGAACAGTGAAGGATGGAGGATATCATTTCAATGGAGTTGATCAATTGTTTATCAATTGTGGGATCCGATGATCCACTAAAAGTAGGTGGCCTTTGTCTCATGAAGCTCTCAATAGTGACATGTTCTTTCTTATGGGGGGTTGAACATTCCTCTTAACCCGTGTTTCTATTCAAACCATGAGTAAGCTGAGAGAGAAGCGTGAAAAAGTTCACGATTCCCACTCTCATTTGATTTGGACATCTCATTAGTAAAGTCATCACACTGATCTTCACCTCGGTTGTTAGCTTGAGTCCTCCTATTACCGTCCATTTGCTGGAATAAAAGTAAATTTATGGGGTAACACATAAAGGGTAATCCAAAGACAAAAGCTGACTAATTGAAAATAAACATTTATTTCTTTAACTCATGATTCTATAGGATTCAATCTAGCATTTTCATGATCCACCTTTTAACATATATTCTTAGGAGAATTTTTTTTAATTCCTTTAATAAGGGTTCATACTAAGCTTGGGAATTTTTAAAAACATACCCCCCGGGTGTGTCATAACCAAGTGTGTAGCAAGGCCCGTTGTCATGCACCAGTTCCAATTCGAGTCTAGCTCAAAGTGGTGTTTTCATGTTTTACCCCTAGGATACATCTGTGCCAGAGCCACCTCTACCTGCTCGTATCCAGACATTGATGTATTTTCTTGATAACGCACTTACTCAATACTCACCAAAACATAGGGATGAATTTGTTATAATTAGTTTTTCCTCTAAGGCAATACTAGGGTTTTCTAATCCTAATCCCAAAAATAACTAAACCTAACCTCTGATACCAAGTATGACAACCCTACATTTAATACAAACCTAAACATGATTTATTACATAAAATTTCACATGATACAACAAAGAAGATCGAGAGGTTTAGTGTATTTGTGTCTTAGGATCATTAAATAAAATATGAAAAATTGAAATACAACATCTTTATTGAAAACTTCCTTTACATGACCTCTACATTCCCTCATACTTAGCATTGCATGGGATAACCCGATGACATGCATAAGAAAAAGGTGAGCTATAAATCCCAGTAAAAGAGTACACATGGAATAACATGAGGAGTACAATACATGTTAGACAATAGTCATATAAATAGAGAATAAAATAAACATGAACATAAATTCATGATAAAGCATGATAATAATAACATGGAAATGTGGCAACAACACTTAACATGGAATTAGCATGAGCCAAGGATCATTGCACATGGAGCATGAGTAAATCCTCATTGCACATAAAGAACGATTAAACCTTAGTTTCACTTGAATTAGAATGAGTCAACACCCACTGCACGTGATGTATCATGATACTATACATTACCCAATGCATTGGGGCACTATAATGGCACACCCTTCTTAAACCTTTCATTTCATGCATATGTGTGCCACATGGATCATAAAACATGGATTCGTAAAACATAATCATTTATTCCATGATGAAGGAATGTGGAATTAATACATGAATCTTTATCATATATAAGTAAATGTGCATAAAGGTGAATGCCCTTGATGGAGAAATGGGCATGGTATTCACTACACAATGGCATTGGCTTAGAAAATCGGTGCGATTTCTGCAGCGTAACGACATGGCATAAGAATTCACAAAAAATGGTTGATGAGAGAGAAAGGGGTTCCCCATCATATTTACATGTAATGGATAGTAAGGAGTTCATATAGATACATTTCCCAACAATGGTAATGGAATTTCGATTCATGATGCAAATGTATTGCTTGAATGTAAAATATAAGAGAGAAGTTCCTTTCGGAATTTCGGCATAGTAACAGGTGTACATGGGAGGAATTTAATGAGAGATATAGGGTATACCATCATTCAAACATAATGAGGAATGTATGAGGGAGGTGAAAAACCATACCCCAACATTCATAATTGAAATTAATAGGGAAAACAACTTAATGAAAATTGGACAAAAATGAGAAAGGAAGAAAAAACCCTTACTTGGAAGTGTGCTTCCCAAGGCTAGAGAGAGACTTGTGAGAGGCATCTTGGGATCTTGGGGAACCTAGGTACGATTCTAGGGAGAGTAGGGAAGAGGATTGATGAACTAAAAAGGCTTTGAGTGAGGAGGATGTGGGATCTTGGGTGGGTTTATATAGGAATGGTGAGGAAATTATTTATTATTTAGGTTTGGGTCCCCTTACATTAAATTAATCCAAAAAACAAACCATCGCATGGTTTTTGACGATGATTTTTGGAAAAGGGAAGAGGAAAACAATATTTTATAAGGAAAAAGTCCGATCTTCTTAAAATTATAGTGTTTCTTATTTGGAGGTGAGTAACACTTTGATGGAAATTAATTTAAAAAGACAAGGTGTTTAAAAAGTCTTGAGGGGTCCATTAATGCTTTGAAAAGTAAGTCAAACAAAGCCAAAATCACATTATTTTAATGGTAAAACATATATTGGCCTATCATAATGATAATAGTATTATATTACATCACTATTGGATCATTATGATGTCATAAAACACATTATATATTTAAACGGTATTTAATTTTTACCCTAAAATTTGACTGTCTCAGAAAATTATGAAAAATTCACCGTTGGAAAATATCGACATCCTGATTCCAAAAATAACATTTATTTTTTATTAATTATTTTCTAAATATGTTAATTTTCATCTTTAAAATAAATACCGACATTTATAAAAAATTCCCGGGTTTTGACAGAAATGGCATTCAAACCTTAATAAAAATTATAATTTCATTCAGAAAATTATAAGATCATTTATATTTAAAAAAATTAAATTTTATAATAAAGACAATATTTTATTAAAATATTATTTACTTCAAAAATACATTAATTTAATGAAATAGATTTCTTAATTAAATAATAATTAATAACACTATTTTTACTTTAAATACTATTTACAATGTCACAAAAATGACAAGTAGGTATATTCATTATTATATAAAATAATAATATACATGAACATAGTACTAGAGATTCATTACATAACCCCTTAAAACAGCCGCATAAGACATAAGGGTAAGGTGTGCGATGGTGACAGACTCTTGGGGTGGCTCAGAAAACATTGCTCGAGTGGTAATCTCTATCAACTTCCACTGTAACGCCCCGACCCCAGCTACCCAGAGTCGGTGCATTACTTCGTAACATTGGCATGATCACAAAAGATCAAGTCTCTAAAGAACAATTAGTTTAGTAGCCTTGGAAACAATAGATACATTCATAAATCTTACATTACATCATAATGTGAAAAACTAATAACAAAGTCTTCATAGTCCACACTCATATCCTCTTCTGACTATCCCTGCAGGTCATTCATAAAATACATCTTCACATACTGGAAAATATTAAAACATTGAAAGGGGTGATCTCAGATTCTCAGTAGGGATAACAACATAGTGGAATCTTTCAAAAATAAACATTAACATTTAAGGCAATGTATAACTAAAACAAAAGCCTTTTAAACTTGATCATTATAATAATATGGAAAAAGTGAAATGAAATAATGTCATTTACTTCTTCACATGGATATTCTACTGGTCGAATAATCACATGCAATATCAATAACCACTTTCAAAATGATGGAATGTATAATTCAGACATTCTGAAACATTTTGTCAAGGCCTTGTCCAAGACGTCTAAAATGATTAAGGCCTCGGCCAAAACCATAAATCAAAATTGGGAAAGTTCCTCAGCCAATTCCACTTCTAGTTGTCTCATGAGACCTACCGATGCATTGAGGAGCTATAGCGGGCTCCACCCGTCACTTATTAAGTCCAATACATTCCACATATGAAGAGGTTTAAACATATCATAAACCATAACATAATCGTATCACATAAAACATGTATAAAGGAAACATAACATTTCTAAATTTCAATCACAAGATATCAATACAACACATTGATATAAAAAACACTTTCAGAACCATTTTCAATACCAAAATAAAACAAATTTAAAACTTTGTATTTATTTTTCATTTAAAATAAAGATGGCTTATAGTGGAAGCCGAAACTCAAATAATGGTCACGACGGCGGAGAAGTCGTTGTCGCCACATAAGTACGAAAAAAATTCCCTCTTTTCGTTTAGTAAACGCTTCATATAAAAAAGATTCCTTTTGAATAAACGTAAAAGTCAAAGGAGTTTATACACCGTATAATAGAAATTTGTGTATAAAATCAAATATGCCTCAATGAAAGGATATCGAGACGAAGTCCTTACAAAGATAATTTTTAAAATAAAATAGACATATTATGTGTATTCACTATAGGTACACATAAAGAAATTAAAAATACAAAATAAGACATTATAATATCATGACATAATTTGAAAGTCGGAGATTAACCCAAAGAATGGAAGTTGTGTTAAGAAATTCCCTTACCTCGTGTCTAACTTGACTCAACTGTTCTTTAACTTCATGAATAATAAACTAGATTTAATATATACCTTATTAATAACCATTTCCATTTTCATTATCCTTTTAATATAACTTATTACAATGATATGAACATTATGTAATTATTTATGTTAATAACAGTTATTTTGTCGATCTTAGGTACTTGAGTCAAAAATAAACTTATTATAATTACAAGTTGTTTATGTGGTGAAATATCCAATATCTCCAGAATTATATTCATGATTTAGATGTCATATATATCATATATATCCAGTATATACATTCATTCATAATATTACGTAACATTTAGAGGTAAGAAATGAAATCCACCATTCATGGAGACGGTAAGCCGTACGTACGCATGAACGCTACATTCATTTATATTTTGTATTTAATGGAATGAAATCATAATAGTATAAAGGTGTATTATAATTCAAGTATAATATCATATACAATATCATTTACTCCATCCTTTATACATCCCACATATGGCATTAACGATTCAATCACTTTGAGGGGGCGGTAGTCCGCACTTCCTAAAATGAAATTATCGCGTTTACCCATAATGGAAATCATAAAGTATGACATAAATGAGAAATACAGAAGGATAAGGAAAACATAAACATAATATATATATCATATATTAAAATAGTGTCATCAAAATGGACACCATTATAGGTGTTAAAAGAATTTGAACAATCATCGTTTCGTGAGGCAGTATTTCGCCGCCCACAGAAACAGTATGTTCTTTAACCATTTGACAATGGTGTGTGTAATTGTAAACCAAATCCTTATCATAACAAAATCCTAGTATATTTTATATACTTTTTTTGTTACAAAATAAACGAATAAAAGGATTTTATGGGGTTTATGAAGAAAAATAAAACAAAAGAACATAAGAGAAAACACTACCTTTAAAACGGGTAACTCTTTTTTATTTGAGACAAAGGATTCCTTGGGAAGAATTATGCCCAAAGTGAGGCTTCTAAAAGTAAGGGAGGGATGTTGGGAGAGTATTTGGGCAGAGGTTGGCCGATCCAAATGGCTTGAATGTGTGAATGAGGCGGTAGAGGTGGGGCCTTTTATAAGTGGAGAGGAGGGGCACTCATGGAAAGTAAAGAAAAATCACTTTATTATAAAATGAGTTTCGGATTTTAGAGGTTCCAAACCTATATATTTCGTGGCTAAGGTGATAAGGGTTCGAAATATACCCATCCAATAGTCTTTTGACAAGTGTACGCCTTAGATGTTATATTATCCTTTCATTTTATTTAAATCGTTAATTAATGAGGCAATCACTGCATCATCATAGTGTCATAAATAATTTAATTTATATAATGTCAAAAAATTATAAAAAAAATACTATGATGTAGGAAATATTTTTATATTTCCAATGAATATTTATAGTCAAACATATTACTTTTATAACCCCATATAAAAATTGTTTTAGTAAAACCTTTCATGTTTTTGACATTTTTTACTTTAACATTAAATAAAAGGTATTTATGTCATTTTACAACTAAAGTGGCTCCATGGGGTCCCCAAGTTGACCCATGGATTGTCTTGGTCGGCTATGCCACATCCAATGAAAGTAGGACATGTGACAATCTCATCTCATATTATTAAAACATTATTTTTACCTTAAACTACACTAATTACCTCTAATCGCGATTAAGAACTTAAAAGATTCTATTCACCAAATTTTTTTTTAATCTCATTGAACCACATTTTACTTATTAATGAAAACCATGTATGTCAGATTTTTGAAAATCAAATCACAGAGGTGTTAATATTTCATTTAAACGAAAAATCAGTTATTTAACTACCACTTAGTGGTTTCACTATTCATCAAAAATTGATGTTTTTCAGAACAATGCCAAAATTTTACCCTAAGCTATAATTGATATTCCGATTTCAAAAATGATGTCTATTTTACAAAATTCCAAAAATATAAGTTGCCTTAATTTATTTTATAATTAATTCCCACTGTCACAAAAAATTTCGTGTTTTTAAGAAACAATTTATATCAAAAGATTGGCAATTGTTTATGTCCAATTTCAATATTAAATTAATTCTAATGACCACCATTGGATAAAATGGTAAAAATATATTCTTATTATAATTTAAAAACACTAAATAGTATAACTTATCACAATGAATTATTTTGATTAAAAAAGTTGTTTTAAGTATTTTTCACTATTCATAAAAATTTGGAAGTTCTCAGAAAATTACAAAAAATTCAACATAATCTAATTTCAATATTAGGAATACAAAAATGAAGTCCATTTTGAAATATAAAATTACTATAAATTTAAAAAGTGGTCATTACTATTCATAACGGCTACTTTGATTAGTTGCGGTCTGTTAGAACTCGAAGTTGCGTACAATGCAAGCTATTGAATTATTGAATGAGAAGCGTATCATGGAAGCTCAGGGTGTTACATCCACTTTTCCCATAGACGGTCCAGTTGGAGCTTGACAAGGTGATTTTCATCTTGGGATTGGTCAAGAGCGAAGCCCAAGGACACCACCACTTTTCCGAGCACTGATAAATTGGCTTCGTACGGATTAATTCTACTAGATGATGCAATCGCATCTTTTGTCTGAGTAAATTGGATTTGTTAAACACCTATATTTATACTAATCATGTGGTCACTATTCAATGACTATATTAGAAACAGTCAAAATTATTAACATAAAACCAAAGAAGATAACATTTTATATAAACATAAAGAGACATTTAACTAGATCAAGATGGATTTTCCATTAATGAATATTTGGGTCGTTGCCTTATACATGAAGTCCAATTATTGAAACCCTTATTTTAATCATCATTAATCTGGTTTAATTTGGAATTGAAAATACATGCTTGAAATAATTTTTAAAATATAGTGGAATATAAATTCTTTATATAAAAATTCTAAATTATTTACTAGGTCGTGAGAAGATTGAAAATATCTATTTCAGTATGTAATATTATCAAACTAGCATGAATTGGTTTGTTTTTAAACACAATGGCATATGCTGTTTTATTCAATTGATTTCCTACTGAGAATCTCAGTACAAACACATACATTATTACTTATTTTAGTATCAATTTATGGATCTATCAATGAGTTATCATGGTTATTATATTGGCAGGGTCCAATTGGATCACATTGAAGTATATCAAGGAAGTTAGATTTATTTTATTTTCCAGTATTAGTGTTTACCTGTATTTTATAGATTATTTCATTTTTATATGTCTTCTATATTCTATGCTAAATTGTTCTCAACTACTTGTTTTGGTTCCTGACACTATTATCTAGCCCATGGGGATAAGGAACTCCCTTTGGGCTATGCCACGGACTTTCTCGGGTGACCGATTCATGGTGGAACTAGGTTGGTTCGTGACATATTAAAAATCCACCACATGGGATACACATGGTATTCAAGAGAAAGAATTATTACCATTTACCTCAGTTTCATCATCCACATTCACCATTAAAATAATATAAATTTTCTAAAATCCTATAAAATATCAATAACTAAAGAAATATCTCTATCATAGAATAAAATAAAAAGTATTAAAATAAGGGGAAAGAACAATTAAAGTCTCACAACCAAACATCTAATGGAAACTCATACCAATGAATGAGTATGTTCTCAACAGAATTTAGCTACATAGGACTGTTGTGTCTTGGTATTCCTAAAATTGATCAACCATACACATCAATGTAATAAAGAGTTCTCCATGATCATAGGCCTCAGAAAATTTCTATGATTTAATGCCATTTTACCTCAAACTAGTCAAGTCCACTATAAACTAGCCACACATGTCCACCTATGATATACCTAAAGCACAACACCCAAGATCCTCAGATTGAAACATACAATAGTGTATGAAATGTGATATCTCTGGACTTATTTAAAAAAAAATTATAACATGATACTTATTTATAAACAAGTGGCATGACTATGCTATGGATGAAGATACTTATACATTAAAAACAAGTATATTCAGAAAAATACTATTAAAAACACAGCCATTAAATAGTTTTCTAAAGAACAAGACACAAATATACAATTTTGTGTGAATTAATGAACAACTGTACTATATAAGATTTTCAAGGATGATATAAAATAAATATAAAAATACTAAAAACCACCTCTATGTGGCCTCAAGGTCTCCCTCCAACATATTAACCACCATACTTAGAGAGTTACCATGAACAAAATCTAAAATTGAAAAATATTCTCATATCTATTGAAATTGAGTATCATATGTAGGGTGTGAAAAAATTAGTATAGTTTAAAATAATAAAGGAGTTTACTAAATTTATTTTGTTACAAAACATACCATAAATTATAGTTTGTAATATAGTTACAAAAATAGTTTTATCTTTTAATGAAACAAATCGTGAGCATTCCCAAAAAAATACTTCTAAAAATGAAAAATTATTAAAAAAAAAAAATTATTGTTTTTATTAACATCTAAAATAAATAATTCAAAAATAATTCATAAATACACCATAAATAGTACAAATAATGAAAATAAAGAGTAACAAAAATAGAAGAATCGACCCGTTAATAGGCATAATTCAATAATGATAAAATAAATTTATCAACTATACATGTGATGTATCAACCAAATAATAAAACACACGATGAAACAATACATGAACCAATTGGGAAAATAATTATTATAAAAATTATCCTAATAGAAAATACAAGTAATTAAAAAAATGAATATATAGGTGTAGTAAAAAAGAATCAATAAAGTATATATAATCATATGTATTTTTGTAGCTTCAAATGATGTGATCAAAACATTCTTACATGGAACCATCTACTAATATATAAAATAAATCATTGTCTGTTAAAAATAGATGTTTTCACCTAGACTCAGTTGTTTTATCCCCGCATGAACTTTATTAAAAAAGAGGATATGTAATGTGTTATCAAGAGTAAATTGTAATATACTATAAATCAATCAATAAAAAACCTAGTAACCCTGTTTAGTATGTGATGAATAATTACTAAAATATCATGTAGGATAATTACCCATTATCATATCCATACCCCCACATCCTTAAACCTACTAATGAAAATACTATCCTATGAATATATTGAAATTAGAAAAACCAACTTAATCCTTAATCTCATATCTACTAGGGTAGTAATGGATTCCAATAAAAGTTTTCCACATTAATAGAAATGTATTTAATGAGTTCCAATTTGGGATCAATTTTTAAAAATTATATTCCCAATAAAAATATTATTTGAAAGTTAATTAAACTTCTAAATAACATTTTTAATCTGAAAAAAGATCTGTAATTTATTTTTTTTGAAATATCATTTGAAAAATATTTGAAAAAATATTATCTAACATTTATATTAGAGGAACCATGATAGTTAAAAAAACACATAATAATATTTCATATCAATAACTCGCTATGAGAAAATAAACAAGACATCATAATAACATGTCACCAAAAAAATCATATGATTCAATATGACAGATCAACCATGATCCTTAAGTGATCAAAATCAAAATAACGATATACCTAAACCCATTGACTAAAATACCAAAACTAATAAATTTCTAAAAGAACTAAATAATTTAATATATAATGAAAACTGTTTTGTAAATTTATGAAAAACCAAAAATTCAATAATTTCCATAAAAAATTTATCATCAGTTCATAAAATTTAAATAAACTCATTATATATTGAAAAAAAATTTTAATTGGAATATATTTTCAATGCATAGGAATAAATATATTAAACATTAATGAAAAAAACAATAAACTACCTACGTGGAACATGTATCTTTCAATAATGTAATTATAAATCAATATAAAAAGTTATAAGGATCTATGAAAAAACATGACTAACCATATAAAAAATAAAACCCAATATAATTCTAGGAAAAATTAGTCATTGATCATTGAGATATTAATAGGTATCAAAACAACAAGGAAACAGGATATGATATTATTTATAGGTACTTCCTTGGAAGAATTAGGCTCAAATTCATTTGGAGAAACACGAATAATTAAGGATAAGAGAAGTGATTCACCTTAGGCTATCCTCTAGTTGTGGGTTAATTAGTTATTTTTTTAATACCTCAAAATGTGGTTTAATCCAAATATGGGAATATATATATATTTTTTAAAAAGGATGTATAAAGATAGCTTCACATCAAGAATCATTTTTTCAATACATGATGGAATTTATAATCTACCTATTAATGAAATTATGACTTTTTTTGTGAGTTAAATCCTAGAAAAGGGACAAGGTTATACTTTTGAGGTATATGTCCTGATGTGAAACAATAATCCATATGTGTTGCGTAATATAGTCCAAAAATATACCTTTCTATGACCACTTGAACACTATAAAAATATGTTTGAATCATCATAATAATTAAAATATTCCACTATCATAATTTCAACATGATAATAGTGACAATGGGGTGTTATAGGGTGGCATAATGGAATTTTTTTTATTAATATGTCAGTTTCACAATAATGAAATGGGATAGAATATCACACTTTATATGACATACTAGGTCCATTGAAATGGAATAATCATTGGGGGTTACTCTCTATCAAAACATTTATTAATGATTTAAAATATGTGTGTGATGTTATATGATTTCACTTACAACACCTTCTTTGGTATCATATTGAGTTAACAATGAAATTTTATTTATTATATTGAATGTTGATTCCACATGATATTAATTTTCACAATAAATGTGATATTTAATTTATTTCATTAAAATTTCATTATACTTATTATAAATAATATTTTACATTTATAGTAAAAAATTAATTTTGTTAAAAATTATTTTTTATCTTAATTATTTTTTGATTTTAATTATTTTATTTAGTTTTAAATGTAATAGTAATTTTTTAAATTTTTCCATATTAATAATTGTAATTTAATAAAAAAAATTATACATACAAATACTTTTTTCCTATTTCTGTAAAATTATGCTATTTAATTCTTTTAATTAAAATTTAATTTCATTGTTTAAATTGTTTTATTTCAGATGTATTTTACAATATAATTGTAGTTAATTTGTAATGATATTTATTTTATTAATTAAATTATTCAAATTTTATTAAAATGAGATTAATTTTTATTCTTATAGAATTTTCAATATTATTTTCATATTTATTCATTTCTATTTTTTGGTAATTAATTAATTTTATGGTTTAGATATTTTCAATTAGTTTCTATATATTTTTATGTTATTTATTAAATAACCTTTTGTTTTTATAAATAATTTATTATCCTGATGATTTTGTTTATTTTGGTCAAATTTAATATATTTTACTAATATTTTTGTTTTAGTCCTACGAAAATTATGCACGTTCAGTATATTGACCATGTTTAGTGACCTGGTTGTACAATGTGTTACAGTTAGTGTACTAACCACAATTGGAATCACCATCCTATTATTAGTCCAACATTCATTTTAATGAAAGTGAGTACTATATCACACCATCTTTTTATCTCTACCACACCCTTAATGTAGGGTATATTTCTATACATATAACTTTACGAAACCTTCATCTTCCACCATAAAATGCTCGACCATAAAATGAAAACCAACACCTACAGATTCACACCACCATTTGTGTTCCATCCAATACTTCATCATTAATAAATCTATAGAAGGTAAAAATAATTCATTTTGTGTTTATTAATCAATTAATTTCTATTATGTTTGATACATTTTTATAATCACTATGTAGCTAATTAGATTATTGGAATTATGATAGGTTGATATGATTATAATTTTATATTTTTAATTTTATTAAAAAAAATTCTAGTTTTATTCTTAATCCTATGTTCTTTAAAATTTTATTATGATTATCTGTTAACACTAATAAATTAATGACATTTGAGTTTATTGACATGGTTTCACATTTTATCATTTAACGAAGTACCATAAAATGTAAAAGATCAATGGATATCTAATATATAATGAATAGATAAAATATTAGTATAAGACTGACAGATTAAAAATATCTAAGGGACATTGTACTATGTATATTCAATAAATATAAATCTCATTGAATCTCAACAATAATGTGACTATTTATTAATTTAATTAATATGAGTATAACAAGAGATTTTATTTTTTTTCATTTCCAAATATCTCGAGGACCCTAAATTCATCCATTTACAGTCTCTTACCTATATTTGTTCCTTCATATTACTACTTCCATATCAATATGAAAATCATTCCATCAATTATTATTTTTATTTATTTTGTTACAACTATAAAATTTATCATTCACTATGGAATCAATATCACATTAATGATCATAGTTGTTGAAAGTAGGATATATGTCTCTATAGTTATTTAATTTTCATTGTATTAAATCAATATTTCTCATAAAAATTATTACTCGATTATGAGGAAGAACTGTTTTACAGATTGTGTTTTTTAATATTCTATTTCAAAAAATATCATGAAAACATGAAAAAAAACCAAAACAATTAAAAATAAACAATTAATATAATAGTGATGATATCCAAAAGATGTGAAGCATTGTCATTATTAGATTACACTCATGTGAATGATATTACATTATTTCTATATGGATTACATAATTTGATACCAAAATTATTATTCTTGAACATACTACAACGGAAATCACAAATTATGATGGGTTATAATGTTTCTTTGAAGTTTCCAATTCAACTCATGTTGATCAGAACATAACTAGACCACTACAGAAAATATTATAAGATGACTTTAAAAAACAATGAAAACATATTTTTGAGCTATAAAATATCTTTTATTATAAGATATGGATTAAATATAAATATTATAGGAATTATTTAATTGTATAGATGGATATTGGACATGTATAAAATTAAAATTCATGGAATGATTTTGATAACATTTTTTCCCTAACATTAATTATAATAGTTTTTATAGAATTGAATTTACTAAGTATATTTCAATGATTTAATAGGTCTAGAAAACATTATAAATCCACTCATTTTAATTATAATATACTCCAAATAATTTGGTTTATGTTTTGGAGAAAAAATCAGGGATTGACTATGTCACTACAGACACATACACACTCATAATAGCACCATATATTTTGGTAGAAGATAAAGTAGAAAATATTGATAGATATTTTAACATAATTAGACAAGATCTAATTTTATTTGGTTATAATTTTTATTTATATAATAAAAATATTTATTATCCATATTGTGATTCGAATGATTAAAAAAAAAATCATTCATTCCTGGAGAGTCTTGATAAAGATAGACATGCTAATAAACTATTGTAACTCCCATTGTTTATTTAAAATTAATGTTTTAGAGATGATGATGTGGAAGATGATTTAATTTTAGTTTTCATTTTTCTTAAATAAGGTGTAGATAAAATTTCTTAGTTCATGATGAAATGAAAAACTAGAATAAACAAGAAGAAACGTCCCACCCTGTAGTTGATTTCTCACAACCTTTGCACCCTCAACCTCGTTCTCAATAATAGCGGATGTACCCCAACATATAATTTTCCCTCCAATGCACTGAAACAATTCTAGTACCAAGGATATGGACTTTAATTTTGTTTTATAAGGGGTAGTCTAATACTTACAAAGTTCCAAAGATAGAGTGAAGAACATGTTGTAGTACTTGGAAAATAATCTATATCATTAATTAGAGAAGGGATGATCCAAAGGATTTCCAAACTATGGATTTTCATACTACATCACAACATTATGGATATCCAATTATGATGATGTTTCATTTATAAATTTATTTATCTAATGAAATATTTAACATTTTCGGTTATTTTGGTAGGATAATAAAAATTTAGTAACTCAACGTGGAACAAATTCAAGGCCAAAGGGAATAATACACTACATATTAAATGATCAAAACTACCTAAATCTATATTGGATTCATTCATTTTGAGAATTAACACATAATTATTTAAATTTGATTGGATTAGAATATATTATAAAATAATTTTTTCAATGATAATATGTATTCTTTATTTGGATGGACAATCAAATGAGAGGCTTCCACATTAGACAAGTGTTTGTTTTCAACTATATCATTTTAATTATTTTCCTACTTCATACTACTGTATTTAGGGGAATTGATATTGATTTTATTTTATAAAATGTTGATTATGTTTTCCTAAATTGTTTGATTAGATTGGTTGAATCTTGAGTGTTGAAAAAATAGTTGACCTCCATGTAAAAATCAAGCTAGTTCCCCGATGTTTTTATTTAAATTTTTTTATGATTCCTCATCATTTACCATGATTTTATTTGAATTTAATTGAAAAATATATTTTATATTTTTCATAACTAATATTTATAATATTTTCGAAAAAATTAAATCAAATCCCAAGATTGATAAATATGATGTAATTTTTATGTACCTTTATCGTATGTTTGTACATTTAATATTTTATATTTTTATGACAAAAAATGACCAATCATCATTATTACACATAATAATTAAAAATATTTATGGCCTAATAATAGAAATAAAATTTGATTCAACTTCTTAAAATTGTTCTCCCACCATGATATTAACAAAATGGTACTTTACTGCGAATTAAGAGTGGGGAAGGAGTATTTGTCATGATAAATTGTGTTTCACTTTTCAAACATCAATGATACATAATTTATTTGGAAATTTTATCCATGTGAAAATTTAAAACACTATATTATTTTTAAATAGAACCCCCTTATAAAAAATTTAATGGCATATTTTTTGAGAAACAATTGAATTCAATACATAAGGGTTCAAAATATTATTAAATTCCATGAATTTATTATTTTATGATTGTTTATTAATGTTTTATTTTGAGGATAATCAATTTAGGAAGGAGGGAATAGAGTGTGATGGGATTGATTTTTTTTGTAACATGGATCTTATCTTGAGAAAACTAGAAATATTAACATAAACCTTGGTGAAATTATCTAATGGAAAAAACACATTTGGGAAAAAGTAAACTTATAATCATATAAATCCATTTAATCTTGGGTAAATTGGGGAAATTGTATCCAAAAAATGAGTCTCTAAAAAATGAAATGAGGAGTGTTTATATATTTAAATAAATGTAATTCTCTGTATGTACATTAAAATATTTAATATATTATAAATTTGGATGGAAAATATTCAAATAACATTACATGTAAAAATGAGCTCATTTAGTTTATTTGAATATTAAAACAAAATAAATAAGTGGATAATATATTTATATAAAAATATATTTAATTTTATCTATGTATTGGTATGTTAAACATCAGTTTTTGGTATTTGAGAAAGACTGAATTTTGGTATTTCAAATTGTTATCAAGTTAATTATAATTAAATCTCACTGGTTTTCACACCAAAAACGTGAATTTTAATTTATATTGATGTTGGTAAGTGTCTGTTAATTAAATAAGAGGCATGAAAACTTCTACCAATGGAGGAGTTTTTATATTTTATTTTATTTAGGCATGTTTAATTTAAGCAGGGAAGAACAATCTCTCTCGATATAAGGGAGATTATAATTGAATGAAATGAATTGAGATTCCCGATAGTGAAATTGATTATATATGGGGTTATTTGAGGTAACATTTAAATATTTTTATTTTCCACATATTTTTTTATATTTTACTATATTTTTAACATCAAAATAGCATTTTTACCTGATGATTTAATATCTTTATATTAAATTTATTTTAAAATTTTTAATTCATTTCACTTTTTGTAAAAATATGAATATTATTGTTTATTTGTGCCATAAACATAATTTTAGTTTAATAAGTAATTATAGTCTCACCCATCATTTTTTATTATTCTTTATGACCAATTATGTACATACATTCTTTAGATAAATTTTTTATTTCATTATTTATATTTCTTAATGATGTTTTTGAAAATTATAATAGTTCATTTATGATGGTTATTGTTAAAAATTAATTTACAGATTAAATTTTTTTAATTTATTTGAAAAAAAATAGTCTATTAACTTATTAAATTTGTTAAAATTATTAATTAATTTCAATTATTTTTGGGTAATTAAATTATTTTTTTATTTCATTATTTTAAGTTAATATTTATAATCCACTACTTTATATATTTTTTATTTTTAATGATTTTATGAACAATTATTTTTTTGGATTTATGTAAATTATTTTCGAAAATTATTTTATATTTTACTAGGAAATGTCTATGTTGTTTTTATACTGATAATGCGTAGTATCTATATAAGTAAATGTTTTATAGTTAGTGTACTTACCAAATTACAAAACACTAGCCTACTAGGTGTACCATGGTAAGTATACTGAATGTGAGAACATCACTGAACCACCCCCTTCACTCTACAACACATGTATGGAATGAAAACCAGTTCTAACTATCACCTTACCCCACCGATATATTCTATCATATCGTGACCACCACTACCAACCAATTCACACCCCTTTCAAGAACCACCCAATATAATATCATTAACTAAGACAGAGGATGGAATAAAATTTACTAGATATTCAATAATCTAGTTCAACCCTTTCATATCTTATTTTTTCATCAAGAATTATTAGCTATTTATATTAAAGAAATCATTCTGGGTTGATATGATTTTATTTTAAACCATTTTAAATTTATTAGAACATTTTTCAGTACATTCATTGATTCATTTTATTTTTAATTTGATTTGGTTCATCATTTCATTCAAAAAACTATCTGTATTTCAAGATTTGTTATATTATTCGACCTTCAATCATGGACTGAAATACCAAAAACAAGAAAAGTTCAATGCATTTATTAACCATAGTGATTTGATTAAATGAATTTTTGAGATCAAAACATTGAAACTAAAGAAGGATCATCGAACTGTGTGAGTTCACCGAAGTACCATCTCAGGGAATCACTACCACTTCTCAAAATTTGGATAATTGAATTAATTTTATTATAATTGTTTATTATATTATTAAAAGTTCAGGTTAGCATGATGACCCAAATATCATTCATTGACTATCTAATCTCAATGTTTTTTCACGATGTTACCTCTTCCATTTCATCCAACACATATTTTCCTTCATTTATTTTCTTATTTTCTTTATTGGTTTTGTTTTGTCAGTCACACAATAGAATATTCATGCTGATTTATGGAATTAATACCTTATTCACCATCATACTAGTTTTAAATCGTAATTATTCTTCAATAAATATTTATATTTTATGCTAGTAAAAAAATCTATATTTTGGACATATAATATGTTTGTATTGATTTTCCGAATTAAATGATTGATTGAGGGTTTGTTAATTTTTTTTACGGTTATACATGCATAAAAAACATAATTACTGATGAATAATATTAAGGTATTTAGACCATTGATATGCGGAAAAGAAACCAAAAATATTTGGTAACTATGGATTCTAAGATCATATATGTGGAGTTACAATGTCTTAAAATAATATGATGAACAATGAAATATAATGAATATCCTTGTAAGGGTAAAATATGTTTTTTTAGGATACCACATTTGATTATGAGGAAATGAAAATAATTATATTGGTGAATTTTTATTTACGTAAGGATCTACATGAAAAACCATATCAATTATTTGGTGTTTTCAGGTTCATATTCATAAATACCATTCGCATAAGGATATTTATATGAAATTAATGGATTTTATCTCATATAATTGTAAACATAGATATATTTGAGATGGGTTTTGACATGATTCTAATCTCTAATTAAATATAATCAATAAAAAATAATTACATTTCAAGATAAAACCCAAAAAAATATGGTCCACAACCCCAAATAGAAATATGGGTACAAATATACGGGTTAATATTTATTTTTCCATCTAAGAATATATTGTAAAACAAATTGGTTTCCACATATGATTGAAATATAAAAATGGATAAGGAATTAAATATAAATAAATTCACTAATATTATGGAGATATTTATAAGAAAACATATGAGGCTTAAAAAGGATTTAATGATATTTTATGACGAGGTTTGAATGACTTTACATATCAGGAAAATAAAATTTATAAAATATGATAGGTTTCATATTCTAATTAATGAAATAATATTCACAAAATATATTAATATATTTGAAAAAAAATATGTATGAATAATTGAGGTCAAAATAGATTCTATTCAATGACAATGGGATATATAAGAAAGAAACTATTAAAGAAAAAATTAAGTGAGAATATTGATAGTTAAAATTAAATTAATACAAGTTTTTATTAAATTTTAACGAGAATGAGAACATTTTATCCTCGTATCAAAGAATTATAATGAGAATAAAGTTGACGAATGTTTCTATATATTTATGTTCATTATGGTGAGTACCTATATGAATAATAAATATTATACAATAAGAATACATTGTGGGATTATATTGATACAATAGAATTGAATAGAGAGAATTTGTTATTTTATAATATTAGTAGTTAATGAATTGTTGAATTAGAATGGAGATATTATTTCAATTGATTTAGTGAAACATAAATAAGAATTGGGATAAATATTTTTAAGAGATTAAGGATAATTATTTAATAACATTTGGTTATAGTATAAAAAATTCCTTTCATCATTGAAATTTAGTTAGGGATAACCATCTGGCAACATAGAATAATATCATATGAAAACATGTGTTCGAATTAAACAACACTTGTATTAAAGAAAATATTATATTGATAATTTAATCTATGTCTTATCAGAATATTATCATGACATGGTCTATGAAATAACATCCTAGTAAATCATTGTAAAACCCATTAAGGTTATAGTTGTTTCTATTTCTATTCTGTATACAATAGTTTGTCTTGATAGAACATTAGTATATGTAATTATCATAAAATAGGTATATATTTGAACTTATTAAAGGGAATATTGAGATAAATTAACAACTCTTTAAAATTTGGATTGCACTGATTAAACCCTATCAGCCTCCCAACATGGACATTGAGAACCATAGAATACAATTGGGTGTGTATTATAATTACCATTGAGAATGGATTCATAATAATTAGATATACCCCGACATGTTTTCTTACATGATCAATCAATATTACAATGGTGTATATCCAATATATAGTTAAAAAGACATGTTTAATCATCTACACAGCTAAAATGGTAATAAAATATCTTTTTCATCAACAAAGGGACAATTTTATTAGAAAATTAATTATATACAATAAAATTCATATCAGTTTTTCCTCAAATTGATAATGATCAACAAATAAAAAAAATTGTTATGTTAAATGTTTTTTATCCATCAACCTTATTTGATCCATCTAATGATATTAAAATATAATTTTTCTTTATTCATGAATAACCACATCAATAATATTTATAGATAATACTTAATATCCACTTCTTTTACATCTTTATATTTAATAAACATGATACTTATGATATTCCATGATAACATGTAAGTATTATAAAATCTATCCCTTGAGAATTTTTTATAAATTGATATAGCTTCTATTAATATTCATATCACTGATCATGTGAATAATTTTGAACAATTTAATTTGGAAAATTCCATGAAAATGATGACTCCATGAATGAATTTTTAAATCATTCCTATGATATATTCAAAATTCCCCATCATCTATCTATATCAATTAATTCATAATTATTTAATTTTAATGTCATAAATTGACATAATGAGATTCTAAAAAATTATTTATATAATATATTTCCATTTTTTCTCATTAATTAGTTTTTCCATCATTAATTTTAACTTCAAAAATTTGTTGTAAATTTTTTCTTGTCTTATTGATCACATGAAAAAATTATTATCAAAGGACCCATGTTAATGGGAAATCAAAAATTTATAATTGAATAACAATTAAAAAACATAATAATGGATTTTCATATAGAAACATCTAAACTTTTATATGAGGAACAATATAGAATAATCATATTTAAACTAATGTTTCACTTTATATCATAATATTAATCCTATATGTCCATATAAAAGATTTTTCATATCCTTAAAAAAATGTGTCTTCTATTTAATCAAATGAAATCTTTTGTATCAGTATATTTATTATTTATTACAAAATATATCACATCACTTCTATTAAGAGTTTTAAAATTTATTCTTGCATACTATCACGGTTAATCATAGTTGATTATTATGTTAAAAATTTCACTCAGAATGATCATACACATCTATAATGAAATATTTGATGTTTAAAATTTTCATGTTATTCTGAAGATAGTATATTACATACACTGACAGAAGAATGAGTTTATAATATTTCTGAAATCTAGCATTAATGGACCTACTTTTTGTGTGATTTTATTTCAGTCTATTTTCGTTCAATTCATGTGAAATTAGGCATGGATGATGTGCCAATGTGGTTAATTAACACTTAATGGCCATTTTTGGAAGGAATATCCCAATTTCCAGATTTTGGTCTCAAATAAACTATCCATATGGTACCTAGAGGGAAGGTACCTTGGACCAAGTGGTCCCAAAAGGCTATGGGTGTATCAATAAGGTCAACTGACCACCCCATAGACAAGGATCAGTTCCCAAACATGTAGAAGGTACTGAGTGAAATATTTTGGGAACCACTAGGTAATGATCCTTTTTATCAATATTTTAAAATTAATTTTTGAATTTTTATATTATACAAAATTTATGGGGGTCACATTTGTTTCATTTAAGTGGAATTTGGGTACCTTATCCCCTAAGTTCACATTATAATTAACCCTTTTTGTTTCTTCATAGTTTCCACTCATTATTTGAGTCACTAGTTATAGCGATTAAAATATAATAAAGTTATGTTTTCTCTGATGTATGTTTATGTTTTGTACATTATTATTGCATGTTTAAACCAATGTCACCATTTTTAATGATCTCCCCTATATTCATAATTTTTTTAGACCAATGTCTAATCCACTAATTTGTTTATTACAAGAAGCCTCCTGTTTTTAGCAGGATGGTGGTTTTAATTTGAATCCATAAATATATTTGTTTTTTCAATCAAATTATATTCATGGGTATTGTTTTCTGTGAAACAATAAAGGAAATGAAATTTTTGTTTATTTATCAGTGGATATACCTTGGGGTAAGATCTTTTTGGTAATGATGGCCTAGGACAAATATCATTTATTATTAATTGGTTATTTTTTGGACTAGATGATAAATTTTAATGTGGTGTTCGATAGTGGTTCATTATTTGTGTTTCATAATATGTTTCCTTGGGAAAACTATTTGTGTTATTGATTCTTTCTTAATGTGTAATCTCTCATTACCACAGTGTGATTTTGAATTTTCATTTACAAGTGGAGGGGAAAAAGGATTATAGGGTGTAAACTTAAGATGCTGGCGAGACAACTCACCATAAGGCATATGTAATTGAGGTTATATATGCACATAAAAGGAACCACAATGTTTTATTGAATAAATGTTTCTTATAGGATTCTAATATCAATGTTTAGTCTATATTAATTGTGTTGGCCATCAAAATTGCATAGGGAGGGCCATAGCTACCTATTAGAATTTATGATTTATTATGATCATCAAAAATGAGTGGGATTCTCAAAATGTGTGTATATCATAGAGTCACTAGGAATATAATGAGGAAATTATTTATGGATTATAGTTTAATGAATCATCATTCAACAAGTAGTAATGGAATTTTGAACCAATATTTTCTTGTTAATGAGATTAGGGGTATTTTATCATTCTCAATTACAGTTTTATAGACCATGGGTTCATCATCCCATTATATATCTAGAAAATTAATGTAATGTTTTATCCCATTGATGGTCAAGAAAAAGGTGTAGTCAGTTGTATCAATCATACTAGTTTTCAAACATTTCACTATCCATACACTTATATATATATATGAACTATAGCTTCTAATGGTTGTGGCCTCTTTGGTTAATATGTATACCCTTTACTACCACATTATGAACAATGTAAACTATTTGATTTATTAAACTTGAAAATGGAAAAGTCACTATAATTGGTTCATATATAGATACAGTTGTAGTGGATACATGGTATGGGATATATGAGGTTGCTATTAAACATTGGGGATAGACTAGGTAGATCCATAGTGTTATTCAAGTCTGATTTTTTAACCTATCAATAATTTACTAACCCAAGGGATGTTATTTTTTTCCATTATGGATAACATGTGACATTATATTCACTTAATTTTCTATCAATTGGTAATATTTAATTATATAAACAAATGTCATAATGTGTTCACAGTGAAATATTTTATTTTTAATAATGTTTTATTTGATATTATCTAATTGAATATTTTCCCCACTATCACATTCTAGACTGTCTCTTATATTCAAATAAATAGTAGATATGTTGAGGTATTCATGCGTTTAGTGGTACAATATCTCTTTTGTTATTCAAGTGATCATTGTACGGTAATATACATAGTTGAACTAAATAATGAAATTTATAATGTTTTATTTAGTTAAAAAATGATTGTTTTTAACTGTATTAAAGATGAAGATTTAGGGTTGAGTTAATACTTGTAAAAGATGTGGTATTTTTTTCTATACTACAAAGGTTCAACATCAAGTCTATTTTATAGGGGAACAAAGACTATTATTATTTGAGTTCATTAATGAGTTATTTTACTATGATGGATATATTTTTTTAATGATATATATTTATAGTTTTTAATCATGACCATAAAAATAGGTGGTACCCACACATTATTTTTCTTGTAAATGAATCACATGACTTATGTGATCTTGTAATTGATTAATATTTAGGTTTTGTAAAGTGTTTTATTATATATTGTATTTGTAACTATATATACAGTGTTTTCCAATATGTTTTTTTTGGAAATATGTATTTCAAAAAATTATTATTACTATTGTAGTTATTTTTTTGTGCTTCTTAGTTGTCTCTAGTTTTTGAAAATGACATATGTTGGTTAGGATATAAATTTGGATTATATGAGACCCAATTTGGGTATAGAAACACATAGTCCATAGAAATATACTATGTTTTATAGTATTACCTAATTTTGATATTTTTGTGTTTATATACAAATAGATCATGGTATTTTACATTCATAACTATGCCACATCAATGGACTCTATTTAATTTTCTATAGGGTGAATATGTGGTTCCAATGAGGGATTTTATCATTGGGGCCCTAAGGAAAGAGATGAAAATGATCAATATATAGATGGTCCAAGGCATCTAATATTTCTAGTTGAGAAATGGATGATTCTAGATGATAAACTAAGGATTAATCAATATTCAGTAATTTATATAATTAATTGGGATATAATGGGAAATAAGTCATCCATGATTTATTTAAACAATGATTTGAAGTTTCAATATTATCCATTATTCTTGAGAGAGGGATTAGCCTAAGGAGACATGTTTTATATTTAGTAAATCCAAGATATATTTGATCAAATCAATAAAACACTACGATTGAGGGTGAATATAGGGATATAAATTCAAAGGGTATGAAGGAAACACTAGTGGGATTTACATGGATTCTCACTGATATGAAATAATGACATTTATTTTTTTGGGTGAGGTAATTTGATATCATTTACCATGACACATTTTCGGTGTAACACCTCAATCATCCACAGTTTACTTCTCATTGAGTAATGTAATAGCTTGTGTAGTATGCAACATCGAGTTCTAGCTCCCCGTGACTAATCAAACTAGCTGTTATGAATAGTAATACCCTCCTTTTGAAATTTTAAAATTTTAATTCTCAAAATGTACTTCATTTTTGGATTAGGAATGTCAAAATTAACTTAGGGTGATTTTTTTTAATTTTTCTGACAACTTTCCATTTTTGATTAATTGTGAAAAACACTGCGTTATTTTTTAAAACTGAATTTTATTTAAATAATTATTATTATTATTTAAATTTATTTTATTGTCAAAACAGATACATAATACCTATATTATATCAATTTATTTCATTGTAGTCGTTTAATAATATGATTATATTTTTAAAATTATATTAAACATTTTAACATCTATTAGACACCTTTTAGGATAATTTTCAAATTTGAATAGAACATTATTTTACTACTTCTATGATTATAATTTCAAAATTCACAGTGAAATGGTTTACATGAATAAGTAAAAAGTGGTTCAATATGATCAAAATAATTTTTTTTGAATAGTATCTTTTTAAATGTATTTACCACTGCTAAAATTAAATAAGTTAATTAAAGATAAAATGATATTATAATTACCATAAAACATGTATTAATTCTATTTGATTTGAGTATTTAGACCAAAATAATCCTTACGAAAATAATATGATTCATTTTAATCCATTTTGATTATATTAAGTCATATATTAAATTTTATTTAATGAATATTTAAAAGTATTAAATTCAACGTTTAATAACTAAATTTATTTTAATATAGTGTTATACATATTATAAACTTGACTATAAATATTCAATAGAAAGAAAAAAAATATTTCATACAACCTGGTATTTTATTTATAAATTTATCCATTATATATTTAAAATGATTTATGTTATAACGATGATGCAATAATTACTTTATTAATAAAAAACAAAAAATGGATTTTATAAGTATTTAAATAAGTGTAAATTGAGACTTTTTATGCATTAAAAAAATTATAGGATAATATTACATCTTTGTGTTGATTAAATTTATTTATCTAAATAATCATGTTTTTATGAATTTTAAAAAAACAAATACTAAATAATGTCAAAAATGACATAAATGAGTTTTAAACAAAATACTTTATTATTAAATTATATAATAGTCTTAAAAATAAATGGTTTAGAAAAATTACTTTTATAATGATATATATGTCATAAATGAATTACATTAGGTTAGATTTCCATTTTATAGAACATTTATTAACCATGTACTATAATAATACAAGAATACATGCTAAAAGTAAAAACTTTTTAAATAGGTGTAAAATCTAAAAGATAAAGGTAATAATATTTACCTAAACATGTCTAAAAACTAATTTTTGAGAGTTTTTAGACCCATAAACATCCTATACTAGAAATAAATCCATTTGGAGAAATTATCTACCGAGAATTATTTTATAGTAAAATAATATTTCAATATTATCTTAAAGTGACACTTGCCTCCCTTATAAAATGGGACTTCCCTTTCACTAAATCTAACAACTCATAAGTCATTTGGAACGGCCAAAACCAGTTAAAATATCCTCCAAAATAACCTACATTCACCCTCGGGGTCTTATATTTATCATAATGTAATCATAAAAATCCATTTTGAACAAATAATAATGGAACACCTCAAGAAGAGGTGAAAATTTCATCACCTCTTTCAAAGTTCTTTTCTTCTTCCACTATAACATTCTTTTTTATTTCCATACCAAAATAGTAACTCATGTACCATAAACATACTATTATGTTATTATAAATATAGTTCAACCATATTAATTATTCTATATATCTATGAACAAACAAGTCACCATACAAGAGTACGTATAGCTTACCACATCCACGTCCCTGTGCAGTTTGTTATTCCACACATTATTATTTTGATGGTTCTAATAATTTGTATAATTGATTTTAATAATAAATATATCATGTTAATTATTATTTATATATGTTATACCATCCAATTAAAAACAATTTCACCATCAATAAAATGATATTGTCTCTCATGCATTAATACAGATTTCCATCTATACGAACATAATCAGATTTATTCACAATCATAATAAATCATGAATAATTTTTATTTTGTGATTAAAAATATTTTTTAATAACATAATATCATTCTGGATATGAATAAAATACATCCCATCCATAACAATGATGATTTATGTAACAAAACATATAAATGAAAATAAACTAGTTAACAACCAAAACATAGATATTACTGAAATATTATTATCAAAAAAATATTAGAAGATAATAAATTATATAATATTAATGTATGGGGTTCTTGTATAATTTAACAACAATAATTTAGCTGATATAAAAGAAGTTAATGTACCCTCAACCAAGGAAATGTTAATGGTAATGGTAAAATTTAAAATCTCATTATTGATACGAGGTTGTTTATATGAAAGTATCTACTATAACTTATTTATCATCCATACCCATGTTTCATAAAAAATGCATTTCAAAACATTTTTACCATTTCCTAGAATATGGGTTAATGTAATTTATTCCCATGTTTGAATTTTTATAATTTTTTTTGAAGGGAATCGTTCTGTCATTTTCCAACCATAGTACTTTATGACCTTTTCGACTAATTAATGTAAGAATGTTTTTTTAAACATATATGGCTGGTGAGGCCATTTTCTGTCATTACATCACATATGATGCTTCCCTTAAATGGTTATATGGATATTTCCAAAATAATTTATTTGTTATATAATTAATTACTTTTAAATTATTTCACAATAGAAATTGATATATCAAAAAATTAGATTTGATTTCATCTATCTCAACATTATTTGATGGATTTTACACATGTTTGAAGTTGATTTATTAGGATACAATCTTCCATATTTTATTGATTTTTTGTGATATTATTAACTATGGATTTTTTATTTTTATACCATTCATGGTTTATTCTTAATGTTATAACATTTATTATGATAGTTTTAATAGGAATGTTTATTTATGATTCTTATTTTATCATATGAGGATTGCATTGGGAATATTTTGTGATGGGTGGTGTAACACCCCAGGTAAATGAAGAATATGCCATCTTTATATTTATCCATATTTGTGAATAAAATATTAATATTACTTTAAAGGGCATGCTATGCTCGAAGGCGTAACCAACACGCAACAACGAGTTTCTTGGGAATCTTACGTTGCACTCTAATAATAAAATAATATTATTTTAAATGTTAGTTAACATGTAGCCGTTGTACTGGAGGGAATGGATAGAAATTACTAAAATATGATTATATATGTTTTTAAATGTTTTTACATTTACCCAATAAAAGATAAAGGCTTAAAATACGGAAAGAGTTCAATTTTAGGCATTTATACCCTAATTTTCACTAAGGGTTCACTTATAACCTTTTGACGGTGAAATGTCATTAAATATAGTTTTGATCAATCTTATAAATTCTATTGGACCAAAAATAACTATTCTTTAGAATCGGGACATCAAAATTTACTTTGTGTAAATTTTTGGTACCTTTCTGATAAAGTTCATTTTTTAATGAATAGTGTAAAATGTTGTATTTTAATTCAAAACCTTTTTTTAATCTAATTTATTTATATGATTAGATTATCTTTTGAATTGGTTTTAAAGTGAAATTAGAATATATTTTTACCATTAAATCCAATAGTGGTCGTTGGAATAAATTTCACTTTGAAATTGGACTTAAACTAGTGTCAATCTTTTGATACTTATTGTTTCATAAAAACACGCTATTTGCTCTGACAACGGGAATTAATTATTAAATTAATTAATGTGACTTAAATGTTTTGAATTTTGTAAAATAGACTTCATTTTTGAATTCGTAATATCAAATATAGCTTAGGGTGAATTTTTGGTAATTTTCTGGAAAACTTCAATTTTTGATTAATAGTGAAACCACTAAGTGGTACTTATAAAGACTGATTTTCCGTTTAAATGAAATTTTGCCATCATTGTGTTTTGAATTTCAAAAATCCGACATACATGGTTGTCATTAACAAGTAAAATGTGGTTCAATGAGATAATAATAATTTTTTGGTGAATAGTAACTTATTAAGTTCTTAATCGAGATTAGTGGTAATTAGTGTAGTTTAAGGTAAAAATAATGCTTTAATAAAATAATATGAGCTTGACACATGTATTACCCTCTTTTGTTGTGTCATGGACGACCAAGACAAGCCATGGGTCAACTTGGAGACCCCATGGAGCCACTTTGGTTGGGAAATTACATATATAACTTTTTATTTAATGTAAAAGTTAAAATGACTCAAACATGATATGTTTTACTACAACAATTTTTAAATGGGGTTATACAAGTCAGATTTTTGATTATAAAAATTAATTGGAAAGATAAAACGATTTTCTACATCATAGTATTTTTTTTATAATTTATAGACATTAAATAAATTATATTATTTATGACATAATAATGATGTAGTGATGACATCATTATTTGATGATTTAAATAAAATGGAAAGATAATGTAAAATCTATGAAATACACATGTCCAAAACTTATTGGATTAGTGTATTTCGAACCCTTATCACCTTATCCACGAATTATATCAATGTGGGACCTTTTAAAACCGAAACACATTTTCAAA
This sequence comes from Viscum album, assembly GCA_963277665.1. Lineage (NCBI taxonomy): Eukaryota > Viridiplantae > Streptophyta > Magnoliopsida > Santalales > Viscaceae > Viscum > Viscum album. The sequence continues at coordinate 122,917 of CAUJRU010001279.1, read as the reverse complement.
TAAAGTAATATTTCTTTACATTCCAAAAGTGCCCCTCCTCTCCTCTTATAAAAGGCCCCCACCTCTACCTCATTTCACAAACTCCTCAAGGCTTTGGCTCGGCCAACCCCTGCCCCTTTACTCTCTCCACATCCCTATACTAATCCTAGAGGATTCCCTTTGGGAAGAAGCCTTTCAAAGGAAGCCTTTAGGCTCAAATCAAAAGGAGTTACATTTTTAAAGGTAATTCATTCTCTCTTGTTCATTTGTTTTATTTTGCTTCTCCAACCCTCTAAACTCTTTTTATTTACTTATTTTGTAACAAAACCATTTTCTTCAATATACTTGGATGCTTTTATAAGATTTATTCAAGCTACACTCTCACACAACTACATCAAATGGTTAAAGAACATACGGTTTCCGTGGATGGCGAAATACTGCCTCCCGAAACGATGATTGTTCAATACTCATTTAACACCTTCAAAGGTGGCCATTATGATGTCACTATTTTTATATATGATATATAATATGTTTATTTTTTCTTTAAGATTCTGTATTTTTCATTTTGGGAGTACCTTTATGGATTCCATTATGGGTAAACACGATATCTTCATTTAAGGAAGTGCGGACTACCGCCCCCTCAATGTGATGTGATTCGTTAATGCCATATGTGGGACGTGTAAAGGATGGATTTAAAGTTATTATATATGATGTTATACTGGAATTATAATATACCTCTATATCATTATTATTTCTTTCCATTAATGTATGATATATAAATTAAAGTAGCGTTCATGCGTACGTACGGCTTACCGTCTCCATCAACGGTGCATTTCATTTCTTATCCCCAAATGTAATGTACTATTAAAATTACATGTATATAATGGATATATATACTGAATGATATATCTAAATTATGAATATAATTCTGGAATTAAAATATACATACCTCTCATTTTGTTTTAATTCCATTAATATGACAAAGAAATGAAAGTAGCGTTCATGCGTACGTACGGCTTATTGTCTCCATGAATGGTGCATTTCATTTCTTACCTCTAAATGATTATGTAATATTATAAATACATGTATATGCTGGATATATATGATATATATGATATCCAAATCAGGAATGTCATTCTGGATATAAAGAACCTTTGGCCACACGAACAACCTTTAATTGTAAGAAGTCCACTTTCGACTTAAGACCAAATATCGGCAAAACAAATATTATTAACTTAAATGATTACATAATGTTTATGACATGGTAATAAGTGATATAAAAGGAATAATGGCCTTGAAAAAGGTTCTTAAGAAAGTATAAATTAACTCAAGTTTATTATTCAGGAGATTAAAGAACGATCGAGTCAAGTCGGACCCGAGGTAAGGGATCCTACAACTCTCTGTCTTTTTAAGTACACTCTCTTATGTCATTTCTTTTAAGCTCATATTTATTATGATTGGGATGTTCTTTTATATTACTCCTACTGTAATTTTTATGTTCATGTGATGAGAGACCCGATTCTCTCTCATCAATCCATTTTGGAAGTTTTGAGTGGTGCCGTTAGGCTGCCGAACTTTCGTAAGAGATCTAACCTCTCTCTTTCTTTTTAAGTACTCTCCTTTATGTCACTTCTTTTAGGCTCCTCTTTGTAATGTTGGGGGATGTTATTTTATATTACTCTTTCTTTACATTTTATTGTAATGTGATGAGATACCCTGTTTTATCTCATCAATCCATATTCGGAAGTTTTATGTGGTGCCGTTAGGCTGCCGAGTTTTTGTAAGGGATTTTTCATCTCACTTTTATTCCCATGAGATTTATGCTACATTTCCCACAAATTCCATTGATTGGTGTATGTACTGCCAATTATTCTACTCTTTGTGTAATATACATTCGTTTATGAGTATTTATATCAATGATCTATTGTCCTTCTTTCATGGGGTGTATGTTTTGAAAGATACCCAAGTCAGTAAGGGAACCTTTCACCCTCCTCTTTTTTTAAAAGACTTCTTTTGTTCGGTCTTTTAATTTACATATTGTTATGTTGGGATATTTTCTCATATATCCTTATTGATGTAAATTTTATGTCCAAGTGATGAGATACACTTTTTATCTCTCATCAACTCATTTTGATGTGATGCCGTTAGGCTGTCAAGGGAACTTTTTAACCCAATTTCGATTTCTTTGGGTTCAACATATAGTCATTGAATATGTCATCCATTGAATATGTGTGAATGACCTTTTATTGTTTTACACTTAATATACACTTATATTGGGTGTATTTATATTAGTCACACATATTTTTGAGATTGATTTGTCCTTAATTTAATGACACCTTCTTTATAAGGGATTTCATCACATTTGACATTTCCATTGAGGGTTCATTGTTGTTATGCACCAATTCACTCTTATATGGTGTATATACTGTCCTTTGGAGTATTATATCATGAATCAATTTATTCTCATGATATTATAATGTTATGACTAAATGTTATTCCTCAATTATTGTATTCAAGTGTCTCTAATTTTGGTAAAACCCCTTTAACCAAAATTTCATTTTAAATGTTTTAATTATTTATTCTTATTAATATCCATGTTTTCAAAATGGCTTTAAGGATTTATTTATATGGATATTAATGGTTTCAAATTTTAAGCTTCAAGGTGGTATGGGACACTTTGATTCAAAAATCTCTTTATTAAATGTTTTAAATGGTTTTGAAAATGGTTTTGATAAAGGATTCTATTATGAAATATTGTGATGTGGAAATGTTATCATTCCTTTATATTGGTTTTATGTTTTATGATTTTATATTGGTACTTGGACATTTTAATGGGTGGTTACGTTATAATCCATATGACGGTTGGTTCCATGAATACCAGGACGGGTGGTTATGTTATAACCTCCAATCCATTGGGTATGGAAGTCGGCCGTATGGCTATTCCATTAAGTATGTATGGAAATTGGCCGTATGGCTATTCCATTAAGTGATACTTGTGGAAGTCGACCATATGGTTATTCCACATAAGTATGTTTATGTCCCAAGTTACCTTTATATATGTCATGTGTTCTTTATATGGGTTTTATGGTAATTCTTTGGTTACAAAAAGGTAAGTAATGATACTTTATTCAGTGAAGAGTTTTTTACTACTTCATAAAGGTGAAAAGTATTACTTAGATAAAGTATACATGGTTTACTTTTTGTTTTGATAAACTAACAATTTTTATTCTTTGTGTATCCCTTACTGGGCATCTTATGCTCATCCCAAGTTTTTTGAAATGTTTTTCACAGGACATAGCATGGAATAGGGTCAAGGATGGGATCAAGGGAAAGTCATGCTACCTAAAACATGAAACTAGCCATGTTTCTTTTTAAGAGTTGTTATTTTATGGAAATTGAGTAGAAGAGACTACTTTGTAATCTTTTGAGATGTAATAGTTATTTCCTAATTCTCTAAAACTCTAAACCTGAAAAGATCCACAATGTGAATTATTAATATAATTCAATTTTATGTAAGGTTTAAGGCCGGGGACTTATAGTTGGTATCAAAGGTCATTTTAGATAACTTTAGAGGTTAGGGTATCCTCTAAGCATAAGTGACATTACCATAATGGTTAGGATTTCAGAAAGAGACCTAGTTTTAGATAAAGTGAATGAGTAAGTGTATCTTAGTGTTTACCTTCCTCATTAGTACATGATGGTTTTTTTTGATATACTCACACTGACCATTTTGGTTTTAGTAAATGGCTTGATCTAGCAGGCACCAAAGTGACAATGGGTTTGAAGGAAACTGTAGTGGATCTCTGATTAAGATACTGGATGAGATGGGGGATTCAATGAGGAATCTCATAGTTATTCCAAACCAACTATCAAGGAGTCATGATCAACCACTTAAAACTTGTTGAGTTCCCTAATGCATCATGAACGAGATGGCCAACTCGATGTGGAAATTCAGGTAATAATTATTAAGGTATCCATTAGGGTTTATATGATCCTTACTTTTTAGGTAATTATGGGTTACTCTATGATATGATGGAAAATGAAAGGCATGAGATAAACTTGAGGTTAAAATATGTTATGATTATTTTTGAAGATTTTATCTCGTTTTGGGTAATGTTTTAAGAATTATATAGTTTTGGAAAAAGAACAACACGTAGACCGTGTGACATCCCGTCGCGTCGGACAAAGCTGCGGGAATCGAACCCACAACCAATGTGCGACTTGTATTTATCGCCTACCACTGGACTATGTGAAGTCCCTGGTTAGTTTGACTAATTCATTCAAGTTATATGATTTTATGAATTAAGTGTAAGTTGATTTTGGGTTATTTATGAAAATGATTAACCTATCATGGACGATATGTGATTAGGTTAATTACTTTTCAATACGAGACTTTAGGAGAAACTGATAATGTTTGGAGATAAATGTTACGATTTATTTTGGAAGACTATGCGACTAAATCCTTCAAATATTTGGGTTTCAATATTATATTGGTTTACTTTGAAGAATTTTATGGAAAAGTTGATTATAGAATGGCTCTCGTTGATCTTTGGGTTTTGTTGGAAAAATTTTGGAGATTGAGAATAGATTTTCTTTTTATAAAGGGTTATCCTTTTCTGGATTATCTGATCTTGTAATAACCTTTTTGGTATTTGTTTTGGTTAAAGTCTAAAGACATGGGAAGTATATAGTTCTCTTTTGTACATTAGGTGATTATCTAGAAGTTGATTATAGTACTCTTAATGCAAACAAGTCTCCCTAAATACTCGTCTTTTGGAAAAAATATGAGTTTGATTAAGGAATCTAGTAAAAGTTGAAAGTCAACATGATAAGTGATTATGTTTCCTTATGAATAAATTCCTCAAAAAACATTAACTTAAAGCAAAAATGTTGTCTATTAACTATTACTACTGGGGAATCGAATACCGTTTAACCCATCACAAGTTTGTGATTTTCTTGTGGTTAACTTTCTCCTAAACATGTTTTCTATCACTCTCCATCAGAACATGACCCTTTGTTTTTTCCTCCATTTCCATATTTTCATTCTTGGAATCCTAGTATGGATTAACTCAGGTGACCTTTGTACGTATCTTTCTTTATTTTTAATGTGATTGTTTTACCGACCCTTGTTCCGATGTGGGACTTTCATGGATGTTTCCAAGCCCAATTTTAAAATTGCGAGGATGCAATTCCCAAAAGGGGGGAAGGATGTAACACCCCAGGTAAATGAAGAATATGACATCTATATATTTATCCATATTTGTGAATCAAATATTAATATTACTTTAAAGGGGATGCTATGTTCGATGCCGTACCAAACACAGAACAATGAGTTTCTTGGGAATCTTACGTTGCACTCTAATAATAAAATAATATTATTTTAAATGATAGTTAACAAGTAGCTGTTGTACTGGCGGGAATGGATATAAATAACTAAAATATGATTACATATGTTTTTAAATGTTTTTACATTTATCCAATAAAAGATAAAGGCTTAAAATACGGAAAGAGTTCAATTTTAGGCATTTATACCCTAATTTTCACTAAGGGTTCACTTATCACCTTTTGATGGTGAACCGTCATTAAATATAGTTTTTATCAATCTTATAAATTCAATTGGACCAAAAATAACTATTCTTTAGTATTGGGACATCAAAATTTACTTTGTGTAAATTTTTGGTACCTTTCCAATATAGTTCGTTTTTTAATGAATAATGTAAAATGTTGTATTTTAATTCAAAACCTCTTTTTATTCTAATTTATTTATATGATTAGATTATCTTTTCAATTGGTTTTAAAGTGAAATTAGAATATATTTTTACCATTAAATCCAATAGTGGTCGTTGGAATAAATTTCACATTGAAATCGGACTTAAACTAGTGTCAATCTTTTGATACTTATTGTTCCATAAAAACACGCTATTTGCTCTGACAACGGGAATTAATTATTAAATTAATTAATGTGACTTATATGTTTTGAATTTTGTAAAATAGACATAATTTTTGAATTCGTAATATCAAATATATCTTAGGGTGAATTTTTGGTAATTTTCTGAAAAACATCAATTTTTGATGAATAGTGAAACCACTAAGTTGTACTTATAAAGACTGATTTTCCGTTTAAATGAAATTTTTCCATCATTGTGTTTTGAATTTCAAAAATCCGACATACATGGTTTTCATTAAGAAGTAAAATGTGGTTCAATGAGATTATAATAATTTTTTGGTGAATAGTAACTTATTAAGTTCTTAATCGCGATTTGTTGTAATTTGTGTAGTTTAAGGTAAAAATAATGCTTTTATAAAATAATATGATCTTGACATATGTATTACCCTCATTGGTTGTGTCATGTCCGACCTAGACAAGCCATGGGTCAACTTGGGGACCCCATGGAGCCACTTTGGTTGGGAAATTTCATAAATAACTTTTTATTTAATGTAAAAGTAAAAATGAGACAAACATGATATGTTTTACTACAACAATTTTTAAATGGGTTTATACAAGTCAGATTTTTTATTATAAATAGTAATTGGAAAGATAAAATGATTTTCAACATCATAGTATTTTTTTTATAATTTTTAGACATTAAATAATATATATTATTTATGACATAATAATAATGCAGCGATGACATCATTATTTGACGATTTAAATAAAATGGAAAGATAATGTATAATCTATGAACTAAAAATGTCCAAAACTTATTGGATGAGTTTATTTCGAACCCGTATCACCTTATCCACGAATTATATCAATGTGGGACCTTTCAAAACCGAAACACATTTTCAAATAAAGTAATATTTCTTTACTTTCCAAAAGTGCCCCTCCTCTCCTCTTATAAAAGGCCCCCACCTCTACCTCATTTCACACACTCCTCAAGCCTTTGGCTCGGCCAAACCCTGCCCATTTACTCTCTCCAAATCCCTCTACTCATCCTAGAGGATTCCCTTTGGGCATAAGCCATTCAAAGGAAGCCTTTAGGCTCAAATCAAAAAGAGTTACACTTTTAAAGGTAATTCATTCTCTCTTGTTCATTTGTTTTATTTTTCTTCTCCAACCCTCTAAACTCTTTTTATTTACTACTTTTGTAACAACAACATCTTCTTAAATATACTAGGATTTTGTTATATGATTTATTCAAGCTACACTCTCACAAAACTACATCAAATGGTTAAAGAACATACGGTTTCCGTGGATGGCGAAATTCTGCCTCCCGAAATGATGGTTGTTCAATACTCATTTAACACCTTCAAAGGTGGCCAATATGATGTCAATATTTTTATATATGATATATAATATGTTTATGTTTTCTTTAAGATTCTGTATTTTTCATTTTGGGCATACCTTTATGGTTTCCATTATGGGTAAACACGATATCTTCATTTAAGGAAGTGCGGACTACCGCCCCCTCAAAGTGATGTGATTCGTTAATTCCATATGTGGGACGTGTAAAGGATGGATTTAAAGTTATTATATATGATGTTATACTGGAATTATAATATACTTATATATCATTATTATTTATTTCCATTAAAGTATGAGATAGAAATGAAAGTAGCATTCATGCGTACGTACGGCTTACCGTCTCCATGAACGGTGCATTTCATTTCTTATCCCCAAATGTAATGTACTATTAAAAGTACATGTATATAATGGATATATATAATGAATGATATATGTAAATGATGAATATAATTCAGGAATTAAAATATACATACCTCTCATTTTGTTTTAATTCCATTAATATGACAAAGAAATGAAAGCAGCGTGCATGCGTACGTACGGCTTACTGTCTCCATGAGCGGTGCATTTCATTTCTTACCTTTAAATGATTATGTAATATTATAAATACATGTATATGATGTATATATATGATATATATTATATCCAAATCAGGAATTTCATTCTGGATATAAAGAACCATTGGCCACACGAACAACATGTAATTGTAAGAAGTCCACTTTCGACTTAAGAACCAAATATCGGCAAAACAAATATTATTAACTTAAATGATTACATAATGTTTATGACATGGTAATAAGTGATATTAAATGAACAATTACCTTGAAAAATGTTCTTAAGGAAGTATAAATTAACTCAAGTTTGTTATTCAGGAGATTAAATAACGATCGAGTCAAGTCAGACCCAAGGTAAGGGATCCTACAACTCCCTTTCTTTTTAAGTACACTCTCTTATGTCATTTATTTTAAGCTCATATTTATTATGATTGGGATGTTCTTTTATATTAATCCTACTGTAATTTTTATGTTCATGTGATGAGAGACCCTATTCAATCTCATGAATCCATTTTGGAAGTTTTGAGTGGCGCCGTTAGGCTGCCGAACTTTCGTAAGAGATCTAACCTCTATTTTTTTTAATTACTCTCCTTTATGTCACTTCTTTTAGGTTCCTCTTTTTAATGTTGGGGATGTTATTTTATATTACTCTTTCTGTACATTTTATTGTAATGTGATGAGATACCCTATTTTATCTCATCAATCCATATTCGAAAGTTTTATGTGGCGCCGTTAGGCTGCCGAGTTTTAGTAAGGGATTTTTCATCTCACTTTTATTCCCATGAGATTTATGAAACATTTGACAAAAATTTCATTGAGTGGTGTATGTACTGCCTATTATACTACTCTTTGTGTAATATAATTTCGTTTATGAGTATTTACATCAGTGATCTATTGTCCTTCTTTCATGGGGTGTATGTTTTGAAAGATACCCAAGTCAGTAACGGAACCTTTCACCCTCCTATTTTTTTTTAAAGACATCTTTTGTTGGGTCTTTTAATTTACATATTGTTATGTTGGAATATTTTCTCATATATCCTTATTGATGTAAATTTTATGTCCAAGTGATGAGATACACTTTTTATCTCTCATCAAATCCTTTTGATGTGATGTTGTTAGGCTGTCAAGTGAACTTTTTAACCCAATTTCGATTTCTTTGGGTTCAACATGTAGTCATTGAATATGTCATCCATTGAATCTGTGTGAATGACCTTTTATTGTTTTACAATTAATATACACTTATATTGGGTGTATTTATATTAGTCACACATATTTTTGAGATTGATTTGTCCTTAATTTAAGGATACCTTCTTTATTAGGGATTTCATCACATTTGAGATTTCCATTGAGGGTTCATTGTTGTTATGCACCAATTCACTCTTATATGGTGTATATACTATCCTTTGGAGTATCATATCATGAATCCATTTATTCTCATGATATTATAATGTTATGACTAAATGTTATTCCTCAATTATTGTATTCAAGTGTCTCTAATTTTGGTAAAACCCCTTTAACCAAAATGTCATTTTAAATGTTTTAATTATTTGTTCTTATTAATATACATGTTTTCAAAATGGTTTTAAGGATTTATTTATATGGATATTAATGGTTTAAAATTTTAAGCTTCAAGGTGGTATGGGACACTTTGATTCAAAAATCTCTTTATTAAATGTTTTAAATGGTTTTGAAAATGGTTTTGATAAAAGATTCTATTATGATATATTGTGATGTGGAAATGTTATCATTCCTTTATATTGGTTTTATGTTTTATGATTTTATATTGGTACTTGGACATTTTAACGGGTGGTTACGTTATAAACCATATGACGGGTGGTGCTGTGAATTCTAGGACGGGTGGTTACTTTAAAACCTCTAATGCATTGGGTATGGAAGTCGGCCGTATGTGTATTCCATTATGTATGTATGGAAATTGGCCGTATGTGTAACATCCCAGTTAATTAAAGAATAAATAATTTTCATATTATTAATATTTATGAATTAAATATTAATTCTATTTTAAAGGGGTTGCTATGTTCGATAGCGTACCCGATACGCAACGATGAGTTTCTTTGAAAGTTACGTTGCACACTAGTAATAAAATAATATTATTTTAAATGTTAGTTAACATGTAGCCATTGTATTGGCGGGAATGGATAGAAATAACTAAAATATGATTATATATGTTTTTAAGTGTTTTTATATTTATCCAATAAAAGATAAAGGCTTAAAATATGGAAAGAATTCAATTTTAGGAATTTATACCCTAATTTTCATTAAGGGTTCACTTATCACCTTTTGACGGCGAACCGTCATTAAATATAGTTTTGATCACTCTTTTACTTTCTATTGGACCAAATATAAATCTTCTTAAGAATCGGGACATAAAATTTTACTTTGTGTAATTTTTTGGTACCTTTCTGATAAAGTTCATTTTTTTATGAATAGTGTAAAATGTTGCATTTTAATTCAAAACCTCTTTTTGATCTAATTTATTTATATGATTAGATTATCTTTTGAATTGGTTTTAAAGTGAAATTAGAAAATATTTTTACCATTAAATCCAATGGTGGTCATTGGAATCGTTTTCACTTTGAAATTGGACTTGAACTGGTGTCAATCTTTTGATACTTATTGTTTTAAAAAAATATGCTATTTGCTCTGACAGCGGGAATTAATTATTAAATTAATTAATGTGACTTATATGTTTTGAATTTTGTAAAATGGACTTCATTTTTGAATTTGGAATATCAAATACAGCTTAGGGTGAATTTTTGGTAATTTTCTGAAAAACTTCAATTTTTAATGAATAGTGAAACCACTAAGTGGTAATCAAGCAAACTTATTTTTCAGTTAAATGAAAGTTTATCACTAATGTGTTTTGAATTTTGAAAATCCGACATAAATGGTTGTCATTAAGAAGTAAAATTTGGTTCAATGGGATAAAAATAACTTTTTGGTGAATAGTAACTTATTAAGTTTTTAATCGCGATTAGTGGTAATTAGTGTAGTTTAAGGTATAAATAATACTTTAATAATATAAAATGACCTAGACACATGTCCCAACCTCATTGGTTGTGTCATGGCCGACCAAGACAAGCCATGGCCTAACTTGGGGACCCCATGGATCCACTTTAGTTGGAAAATGACAATAATATATTTTTATTTAATGTTAAAGTGAAAATGACACTAACATAAATTGTTTTACTAAAACAATTTTTATGTAGGGTTATACAAGTCCAAATTTGGATTATAAATAGTCATTGGAAATAATAAAAGATTTCCTATATCATAGTAATTTTTTTATAATTTTTAGACATTAAATAAATTAAATTATTTATGACATAATAATGATGCAGCGATGACATCATTATTTGACAATTTAATTAAAATTGAAAGATAATGAAAAATCTACAATATACACATGGGAAAAACCAATTGGATGAGTATATTTCGAAGCCTTATCACCGTATCCACGAATCCTATCAATGTGGGACCTTTTAAAACCGAAACACATTGTCAAATAAAGTAATATTTCTTTGCTTTCCAAAAGTGCCCCTCCTCTCCTCTTATAAAAGGCCCCCACCTCCACCTTATTTCACACACTTCAAAAGCCTTTGGCTCGTCCAACCCCTGCCCATTTAATCTCTCCACATCCCTCTCCACATCCTAGAGGATTCCCCTTGGGCAGAATCCTTTCAAAGGAAGCTTTTAGGCTCAAATCAAATGGAGTTACACTTTTAAAGGTAATTGTTTCTCTCATGTTCATTTGGTTTATTTTGCTTCTCCAACCCTCTAAACTATTTTTATTTACTTATTTTATAACAACACCAGTATCTTCAATATACTAGGATGTTGTTAAAAGATTTATTTGAGCTACACTCTCACACAACTACATCAAATGGTTAAAGAACATACAGTTTCCGTGGATGGCGAAATTCTGCCTCCCGAAACGATGATTGTTCAATACTCATTTAACACCTTCAAAGGTGGCCATTATGATGTCACTATTTTTATATATGATATGTAATATGTTTATGTTTTACTTATGCTTCTGTATTTTTCATTTGTGACTTACCTTTATGGCTTCCATTATGGGTATACGCGATATCTTCATTTAAGGAAGTGCGGACTACCGCCCCCTCAAAGTGATGTGATTCGTTAATGCCATATGTGGGACGTGTAAAGGATGGATTTAAAGTTATTATATATGATGTTATACTGGAATTATAATATAACTACATATCATTATCATTTATTTCCATTAAAGTATGAGATAGAAATGAAAGTAGCGTTCATGCGTACGTACGGACTACCGTCTCCATGAACGGTGCATTTCATTTCTTATCCCCAAATGTAATGTACTATTAAAAGTACATGTATATAATGGATATATATAATTAATGATATATCTAAATGATGAATATAATTCTGGAATTAAAATATACATACCTCTCATTTAGTTTTAATTCCATTAATATGACAAAGAAATGAAAGTAGCGTTCATGCGTACGTACGGCTTACCGTCCCCATGAACGGTGCATTTCATTTCTTACCTATAAATGATTATGGGATATTATAAATACATGTATATGCTGGACATATATGATATATATGATATCAAAATCAGGAATGTCATTCTGGATATAAAGAACCTATGACCACACGAACAACATGTAATTGTAAGAAGTCCACTTTCGACTTAAGAACCAAATATCGACAAAACAAACATTATTAACTTAAATGGTTAAATAATGATTATAACATTGAAATAAGAGATCTAAAAGGAATAATGAACTATAAAAAGGGTTCTTAATAAAGTAGAAATTAACTCAAGTTTATTATTCAGGAGATTAAAGAACGGTCGGGTCAAGTCAGATACAAGGTAAGGGAACTTCTTAACCCAATTTCCATTCTTTGGGTTAATCTCCTACTTTAAAATTATGTCATTATATTATTATGTCGTATCTTGTATTTGTACTTTATTTATGTGTACTTATAGTGAATACACATAATGTATCTATTTTATTTTAAAAATTATCTTTGTATGGGACTTCGTCTCAATCTCCTTTCATTGAGGCATATTTCGTTTTATACACAACTTTCCTTTATACGGTGTATAAACCCCTTTGACTTTTACGTTTATTCAAAAGGAATCTTTTTATACTAAGCATTTACTAAACGACAAAAGGGAATGTTTTTGTCGTACGTATGTGGCGACAACGAATTCTCCGCCGTCGTGACCGTTATTTGAGTTTCGGCTTCCTCTACAAGCCATACCTTCTTTTTAAAAGAAAAATAAATACGATGTTTTAATTTTCTTTTATTTTGGTATTGAAAATGGTTTTGAAAAAGGATTTTATTATGTCAATATATTTATGATATATTGTGATTGAAATGTGGAATCTTTATCATTCCTATATATTGGTTTTATGTTTTATGATTTTATATTGGTACTTGGACATTTTAACGGGTGGTTACGTTATAAACCATATGACGGGTGGTGCCGTGAATACCAGGACGGGTGGTTACGTTATAACCTCCAATGCATTGGGTATGGAAGTCGGCCGTATGGCTATTCCATTAAGTATGTATGGAAATTGGCCGTATGGCTATTCCATTATGTGATATGTGTGGAAGTCGACCGTATGGTCATTCCACTTAAGTAAGTTTATGTCCCAAGTTACCTTTATATATGTTATGTGTTCTTTTTATGGGTTTTATGGAAATCCTTTGGTTTCAAAAAGGTATGTGATGATACTTTATTCAGTGATGAGTTTTTATTACTTCATAAAGGTGAAAAGTATTACTTTGATAAAGTATACATGATTTACTTGTTGTTTTGATAAACTAACAATTTTCATTCTTTGTGTATCCCTTACTGAGCTCTTTATGCTCACCCCAAGTTTTTTCGAAATGTTTTTCACAGGACTTAAAGTGGAATAAGGTCAAGGATGGGATCAAGGGAATTTCATGCTATCTAAAACATGGAATCTAGACAACTTTCTTTTTAAGAGTTTTATTTTATGGAAACTTAGTAGAAGTGTCTACTTTGTAATCTTTTAAGATGTAATAGTTATGTTCTAATTCTCTAAAACTCTAAACCTGAAAAGATCCTCAATGTGAATTACTCATTTAATTCAATATTAAGTAATGTTTAAGGCTGGGGCCTTATAGTTGGTATCAGAGGTCGGTTTAGACAACTTTAGGAGTCAGAAAAGTGTTAAATTATAATATGATTGAAATGATATAGCATTTACGGATTACCATGTTTCTTCGCCTAAGATATACATGTGTTCAGAATGGTTTTCCGCAGAGGAAACAAAGCAGCTATGTTGGGACGACATCAGGAGGAAGACAGCCTTCCAAATCAGCAACCTGAGATGGTCGGAATCGGAACTGAACAGTTTGTTGCAGTGATGGCACAATTGACTCAGGCTATAAATGGTGGTGGTATCCATGCATGAGATCAGCCAGATTAACCGCAGAGGAACATGTCAGTGGTGGAACATTTCATGAGGCAACATCCCCCATCATTCAGAGGATCATCTGACCCTGTGCTAGCTGAAGGGTGGATTAAAGCACTGGAGAATATTTTTGATGTCATGGGGTGTTCAGACAATCAAAATGTTAGTCTTGCTATTTACCGTTTGGAGGGTGAAGCAGATCAGTGGTGGTATATGGTTAAAAATATCAGGGACGCTGATGAGATTGATGCTCTTGACTGGGATGAATTCAAAGGTATGTTTCTTGAGAAGTATTTTCCTAAGGCTGTTCGACTTAGTATGTAAAAGAAATTCTTGGAATTGAGGCAAGAGGAAGACTCAGTGGCTGCCTATGAAGAAAGGTTCACTCGATTGGCAAGGTATGCTCCAAATTTTATCTGAGACCTTGATAGTAAAATCAATCATTTTTACTCAGGATTAAAGCCAAAATATCGAAGGGCATTAGCTTCTCGTGAGTTTAAAAGTTATGAAAAGCTTGTTTGATGTGCTGAGAAGGTGGAAATGGAGTTTGCCGATGATCAGGTGTTCTATGACAAACAACAGAATAAGAGGTCTAGTTGGCAGGCAAAGGGGAAGAATTCATCAAAGAAGCAAGGAGGTAAGAAAACCAAATATCCATCCTGTGAGAAGTGTGGTAAAATGCATCCTGGAGAATGTTTATCCAAGTCTGGTAAGTGCTTTCGGTGTGGTAAGTCTGGTCATATTTCTCGTAACTGTAAGGAAGATGATCAAGTAGGCAATGAAAAGCCAACGGTAAGATGTTTTAAGTGTAATGAAATGGGTCATTATGCAAACGAGTGTCCGACAAGGAGCTTGAGTGATGGGAAGCAGTTAGACTACAAGCAGAAAGGGGTGGTGAAATCCTTTGCAACTACTTCAGCAGATGTTGAGCCATCGAATGAAGTGGTATCAGCTCCAGGGAGCTCAGTATTTTTCGAAGATTGACTTGAGGTCGGGGTACCATCAGTTAAAAGTAAAAGAAGCAGACGTTCCGAAGACTGTGTTCCGTACTAGATATGGCCATTATGAATTTTTATTTATGCCTTTTGGGTTAACCAATGCACCTGCTGTATTCAAGGACCTTATGAATAAAATTTTCCATGAGTTCTTGGATAAGTTTGTGTTTGTATTTTGAGGTTTGGGAAGAGGTTATGTGTGCCTTGTGATTCACAGTTGAAGAGAGAGTTGTTATGTGAAGCTCATAGTTCTCCGTCTTCAGTTCATCCTGGCAGTACTAAGATGTGCAGAGATCTTCGGGAGTATTACTAGTGGGACGGAATGAAAAGAGATATTGCTGATTTTACTGTGAAGTGCTTGACATGTCAACAGGTTAAAGAAGAGTGGCAGTTACCGAAAGGGATGCTTCAGCCTTTACCAGTGCCAGAGTTGAAATGGGAGAATACATCCATGGACTTTGTTGTGGGATTACCGAAGACATATCAAGGTAATAATGCAATCTGGGTTATTGTTGATCGCTTGACTAAATCTGCTCTTTTCCTTTCTATACGAGATACTTTCTCTCTAGATCAACTTTCCCGTTTGTATCTTAAAGAGATAGTCAGGTTACATGGAGTTCCTCTCTCCATTACATCGGATCGTGATCCCAGGTTTACTTCTAACTTTTGGACAGGGCTTTAAAAGTCGTTGGGTACTGAATTAAATTTTAGTACAACTTTTCATCCTCAATCAGATGGGCAGTCAGAACGAACAATTCAGACCTTGGAGGATATGCTATGATCTTGTTCGATGGATTATCAGGGAAGTTGGGACCAACATATTTCTTTGGTTGAATTTTCATATAATAACAGTTTTCATTCTAGTATACAGATGGCACCATTTCAGGCATTATATGGGAAGCGGTGTCGAACTCTAGCTTTATGGGATGAAGTGGGTGAAAGGAAGTTGATGGGACCAGAATTGGTAGAAGAAATGGCAGAAAAAGTTCAGTTGATTCAGAAACACATGAGAACAGCTCAGAGCAGGCAGAAGAGTTATGCGGATAACCGGAGGAGGGATCTCTCTTTTGAGGTAGGTGATCATGTTTTTGTCAAGGTTTCTCCTTGGAAAAGTGTGATGAGATTTGGTAAGAAAGGAAAGTTGAGTCCAAGGTTCGTTGGACCATACGAAATTCTGGAAAGAGTGGGATCAGTTGCATACCGAGTGGCTTTACCTCCGAGTATCTCTCAGGTACACAATGTTTCTCATGTTTCGATGTAGAGAAAGTATATGCCAGATCCATCTCATGTTTTGAGTCCAGAGGTAGTTCAGTTGGAAGAGAACCTATCTTATGAGGAACAACCAGTCCAGATTCTTGACCACAGGGAGCAAGTGTTACGGAATAAGGTGATTCATCAGGTAAAGGATTTGTGGAAAAACCATGTGATTGAAGAGGCAACGTGGGAATCTGAAAATGCTATGAGGGTTAAATACCCCCACTTATTTTGATATGTGAATAAAATTGCGAGGACGCAATTCCCAAAAGGGGGGGAGGATGTAACATCCCAGGTAATTAAAGAATAAATAATTTTCATATTATTAATATTTATGAATTAAATATTAATTCTATTTTAAAGGGGTTGCTATGTTCGATAGCGTACCCGATACGCAAGGATGAGTTTCTTTGAAACTTACGTTGCACACTAGTAATAAAATAATATTATTTTAAATGTTAGTTAACATGTAGCCGTTGTATTGGCGGGAATGGATAGAAATAACTAAAATATGATTATATATTTTTTTAAGTGTTTTTATATTTATCCAATAAAAGATAAAGGCTTAAAATATGGAAAGAATTCAATTTTAGGAATTTATACCCTAATTTTCATTAAGGGTTCACTTATCACCTTTTGACGGCGAACCGTCATTAAATATAGTTTTGATCACTCTTTTACTTTCTATTGGACCAAATATAAATCTTCTTAAGAATCGGGACATCAAATTTTACTTTGTGTAATTTTTTGGTACCTTTCTGATAAAGTTCATTTTTTTATGAATAGTGTAAAATGTTGAATTTTAATTCAAAACCTCTTTTTGATCTAATTTATTTATATGATTAGATTATCTTTTTAATTGGTTTTAAAGTGAAATTAGAAAATATTTTTACCATTAAATCCAATGGTGGTCATTGTAATCGATTTCACTTTGAAATTGGACTTGAACTAGTGTCAATCTTTTAATACTTATTGTTTTATAAAAACACGCTATTTGCTCTGACAGCGGGAATTAATTATTAAATTAATTAATGTGACTTATATGTTTTGAATTTTGTAAAATGGACTTCATTTTTGAATTCGGAATATCAAATATAGCTTAGGGTGAATTTTTGGTAATTTTCTGAAAAACATCAATTTTTAATGAATAGTGAAACCACTAAGTGGTAATCAAGCAAACTTATTTTTCAGTTAAATGAAAGTTTACCACTAATGTGTTTTGAATTTTGAAAATCCGACATACATGGTTGTCATTAAGAAGTAAAATGTGGTTCAATGGGATAAAAATAACTTTTTGGTGAATAGTAACTTATTAAGTTTTTAATCGCGATTAGTGGTAATTAGTGTAGTTTAAGGTATAAATAATACTTTATTAATATAAAATGACCTAGACACATGTCCCAACCTCGTTGGTTGTGTCATGGCCGACCATGAAAAGCCATGGCCTAACTTGGGGACCCCATGGATCCACTTTAGTTGGAAAATGACAATAATATATTTTTATTTAATGTTAAAGTGAAAATGACAGTAACATAAATTGTTTTACTAAAACAATTTTTAAGTAGGGTTATAAAAGTCCAAATTTTGATTATAAAAAGTAATTGGAATGCTTAAAAGATTTCCTATATCATAGTATTTTTTTTATAATTTTTAGACATTAAATAAATTAAATTATTTATGACATAATAATGATGCACCGATGACATCATTATTTGACAATTTAATTAAAATGGAAAGATAATGAAAAATCTACAATATACACAAGGAAAAAACCAATTGGATGAGTGGATTTCGAAGCCTTATCACCTTATCCACGAATCCTATCAATGTGGGACCTTTTAAAAAAGAAACACATTGTCAAATAAAGTAATATTTCTTTGCTTTCCAAAAGTGCCTCTCCTCTCCTCTTATAAAAGGCCCCCACCTCCACCTTATTTCACACACTTCAAAAGCCTTTGGCTCGGCAAACCCCTGCCCATTTACTCTCTCCACATCCCTCTCCTCATCCTAGAGGATTCCCCTTGGGCAGAATCCTTTCAAACGAAGCCTTTAGGCTCAAATCAAAAGGAGTTACACTTTTAAAGGTAATTGTTTCTCTCATGTTCATTTGTTTTATTTTGCTTCTCCAACCCTCTAAACTATTTTTATTTACTTCTTTTATAACAACACCAGTATCTTCAATATACTAGGATGTTTTTAAAAGATTTATTTGAGCTACACTCTCACACAACTACATCAAATGGTTAAAGAACATACAGTTTCCGTGGATGGCGAAATTCTGCCTCCCGAAACGATGATTGTTCAATACTCATTTAACACCTTCAAAGGTGGCCATTATGATGTCACTATTTTTATATATGATATGTAATATGTTTATGTTTTACTTATGCTTCTGTATTTTCCATTTGTGACTTACCTTTATTGCTTCCATTATGGGTATACACGATATCTTCATTTAAGGAAGTGCGGACTACCGCCCCCTCAAAGTGATGTGATTCGTTAATGCCATATGTGGGATGTGTAAAGGATGGATTTAATGTTATTATATATGATGTTATACTGGAATTATAATATAACTACATATCATTATCATTTATTTCCATTAAAGTATGAGATAGAAATGAAAGTAGTGTTCATGCGTACGTCCGGACTACCGTCTCCATGAACGGTGCATTTCATTTCTTATCCCCAAATGTAATGTACTATTAAAAGTACATGTATATAATGGATATATATAATTAATGATATATCTAAATGATGAATATAATTCTGGAATTAAAATATAAATACCTCTCATTTAGTTTTAATTCCATTAATATGACAAAGAAATGAAAGTAGCGTTCATGCGTACGTACGGCTTACCGTCTCCATGAACGGTGCATTTCATTTCTTACCTATAAATGATTATGGGATATTATAAATACATGTATATGCTGGACATATATGATATATATGATATCCAAATCAGGAATGTCATTCTGGATATAAAGAACCTATGACCACACGAACAACATGTAATTGTAAGAATTCCACTTTCGACTTAAGAACCAAATATCGACAAAACAAACATTATTAACTTAAATGGTTAAATAATGATTATAACATTGAAATAAGAGATCTAAAAGGAATAATGAACTATAAAAAGGGTTCTTAATAAAGTAGAAATTAACTCAAGTTTATTATTCAGGAGATTAAAGAACGGTTGGGTCAAGTCGGATACAAGGTAAGGGAACTTCTTAACCCAATTTCCATTCTTTGGGTTAATCTCCTACTTTCAAATTATGTCATTATATTATTATGTCGTATCTTGTATTTGTACTTTATTTATGTGTACTTATAGTGAATACACATAATGTATCTATTTTATTTTAAAAATTATCTTTGTATGGGACTTCGTCTCAATCTCCTTTCATTGAGGCATATTTCGTTTTATACACAACTTTCCTTTATACGGTGTATAAACCCCTTTGACTTTTACGTTTATTCAAAAGGAATCTTTTTATACGAAGCATTTACTAAACTACAAAAGGGAATGTTTTTGTCGTACGTATGTGGTGACAACGACTTCTCCGCCGTCGTGACCGTTATTTGAGTTTCGGCTTCCTCTACAAGCCATGCCTTCTTTTTAAAAGAAAAATAAATACCATGTTTTAATTTTCATTTATTTTGGTATTGAAAATGGTTTTGAAAAAGGATTTTATTATGTCAATATATTTATGATATATTGTGATTGAAATGTGGAATCTTTATCATTCCTATATATTGGTTTTATGTTTTATGATTTTATATTGGTACTTGGACATTTTAACGGGTGGTCACGTTATAAACCATATGAAGGGTGGTGCCGTGAATACCAGGACGGGTGGTTACGTTATAACCTCCAATGCATTGGGTATGGAAGTCGGCCGTATGGATATTCCATTAAGTATGTATGGAAATTGGCCATATGGCTATTCCATTATGTGATATGTGTGGAAGTCGACCGTATGGTTATTCCACTTAAGTAAGTTTATGTCCCAAGTTACCTTTATATATGTTATGTGTTCTTTTTATGGGTTTTATGGAAATCCTTTGGTTTAAAAAAGGTAAGTGATGATACTTTATTCAGTGATGAGTTTTTATTACTTCATAAAGGTGAAAAGTATTACTTTGATAAAGTATACATGATTTACTTGTTGTTTTGATAAACTAACAATTTTCATTCTTTGTGTATCCCTTACTGAGCTCTTTATGCTCACCCCAAGTTTTTTCGAAATGTTTTTCACAGGACTTAAAGTGGAATAAGGTCAAGGATGGGATCAAGGGAATGTCATGCTATCTAAAACATGGAATCTAGACAACTTTCTTTTTAAGAGTTTTATTTTATGGAAACTTAGTAGAAGTGTCTACTTTGTAATCTTTTAAGATGTAATAGTTATGTTCTAATTCTCTAAAACTCTAAACCTGAAAAGATCCTCAATGTGAATTAGTCATTTAATTCAATATTAAGTAAGGTTTAAGGCTGGGGCTTTATAGTATGGCTATTCCATTAAGTGATATGTGTGGAAGTCGACCGTATGGTTATTCCACATAAGTATGTTTATGTCCCAAGTTACCTTTATATATGTTATGTGTTCTTTATATGGGTTTTATGGTAATTATTTGGTTACAAAAAGGTAAGTAATGATACTTTATTCAGTGAAGAGTTTTTTACTACTTCATAAAGGTGAAAAGTATTAATTTGATAAAGTATACATGGTTTACTTTTTGTTTTGAAAAAATAACAGTTTTTATTCTTTTTGTATCCCTTACTGGGCTTCTTATGCTCATCCCAAGTTTTTTGAAATGTTTTTCATAGGACATACCGTGGAATAGGGTCAAGGATGGGATCAAGGGAAAGTCATGCAACCTAAAACATGAAACTAGACATGTTTCTTTTTAAGAGTTTTTATGTTATGGAAATTGAGTAGAAGAGACTACTTTGTAATCTTTTGAGATGTAATAGTTATGTCCTAATTCTCTAAAACTCTAAACCTGAAAAGATCAT
This sequence comes from Viscum album, assembly GCA_963277665.1. Classification (NCBI taxonomy): domain Eukaryota; kingdom Viridiplantae; phylum Streptophyta; class Magnoliopsida; order Santalales; family Viscaceae; genus Viscum; species Viscum album. The sequence continues at coordinate 101,399 of CAUJRU010001279.1, read as the reverse complement.
CAATGTGAATTATTAATTTAATTCAATTTTAAGTAAGGTTTAAGGCCAGGGCCTTATAGGTGGATCCAACTTCAGCTTCTCAGGGAATTGGTAGGTCTCGTGAGACAAACTAGAGTCCTAGAAGAAGGCCTGGAAAAAATATTATTTGTATTCTTGGTGCGAGGCCTTGAATATGTGGTTATGATATCCAGCATTATGCATTCCATAATTATGAAATTATCTATTGATATTAGATGTGATTATTAGACTAGTTGAATATCCATTTTAACATTTAAATGGTATTATTTGATTTAAATTTTCCACATTATGCTGATGTTTATTTTAGAGATCATATGTTTTAGTCTTATATATTGGACTAAATGTTTATGCTTATTTATGATAGCTTACACTATATTGTTATCCACATTAAGCATTTGAGCTCACCCCTTTCTTATGATTTTTATTTCCTAGGATGTGAAAAAAATATTATGATTGACCTGCAGGGATAGGCTAAGGGATATGAGTGTGTTCAAAGGGAACATAATGTTGTTGTTTTTTATTACATGTTGAAATGTAAATCATATCTATGTATCAAGAATCATCGAAAGAAAATAAACTAATCTGACTTCATAGACATGATATATAGTGATCATGCAAATGTTTTGTAATAATTCACTGACTACAGGTAACTAGGGTCAGGGCATTAATGTTGGCATCAATGTATTTTTAGCACAATCAATAGAAACTAGATTTAGAAACACACCGATTAGATATTATTACCCTAAGATAAAATTAAAATACTGAAATAGAAGAACTTCCATGAATATTTTTAATGTTGTGATTCCATTAATTTTTCATGAAATACATCATAGTCTGGATACGAGCATGTAGAGGCAACTCTTGCACAGATGTATCTAAGGATAAAAACTGAAAACACCATTTTTAACTAGACTCAAATGGGTATTGGAGCAAACCAATGAGCCTTACTATACTCTTGGTTGTGACATATCCCATGGATATTCCTCGGATAATTTACATTTTCTTTACAATCCATTATAAAGGATTTAGAAGTAAGTATGCCCTCGATGAAATTTTTTTATGATTATAAATTATATGTATAAACTATTCGATTTATGTTAGGCATTTTACATGTTTGTCATTATGCATTGTGATTGAAAAACTAACCTATTGTATTCCAATGTTTAGAAATGTTTCCTAGTGGAATAAATTGAAACCATATCAACACACGTAATCCATGTATGGATTAACCTCTTACTCAAGATAATTAAAGTGGAGCTGGTGATGAAACTGGTGATGAACATCTATTAACAATATTGGAACAACTCAATGTGGTTATGAATAATAACATTACCCAAATTGAGCCCCATGATCCACAATAGAGATGATCTATGATAGAACTCTTCATGAGGCAACAAACACCAACATTCAATGGGACTACAAATCCATTCATATTTTAGCAATGGATAAGTCCCATAGAGAAAATATTTTATGCTTTGGGGAGTAGAGAAAGGGGAAAATTTGTCATGGTTGTTTATAAAATTATAGGATATCCAAATCAATGGGAGTCATTAATTCAAAACACAAAGGAGAATGAAGAAGTATCAAAATTGGAAGAGAGGGAGTTTAATGATATTTTCATAGAAACATATTTTTCTTCTGAGGATCGAGAAGATATGGAAAGTCAATTTATTAGTCTAAGTCAAAAGGAGGATGATAACGTTTCAATGTAGGTGGATAAAATTACAATGAATAAAATTCATGCATCAGATTATATACATAACCAAATGAGTAATATTGATCAACTATTTGATGGGTAAAACAATTTCTCCATTGGGAATTAGTCTCACAATCATTCTCTTCGTACGATGATATATAATCTTGTTCTATCAAGACATGAAAATAATTCTCTATGTCTTAGGAAATTAATGAAAATATATAGAAATAGATATCTGCTGATCACTATAGAAATTTAAAAAAATGGAATAACAGAAATGTTTAAATTTGATCCTGTAGTATATGTGGGATGAAAGACCCTAATACATTCCTAATGAGAATGGGAGATTGTAATAAGTATATTGAAAAGGTCCACAAAGAACATTATAACAATGTATTGAAAGATGTTTTCAATGATGAATGCAACAATTTTAGATAAATGGGAAATAAATAAATTTAACGTCCTAAGAGAAATGGAATCATACCTCAGAAAAGGCCAAGGGTGCCAGACCAAGCTTATGTGATCACTACTGTTGAGGGAAATTCCTTTAATGGCGTGGTGAAAGGTACTATGATCATTTATTAAAATTTATCCACTTATTTATTGGATTCGGGATCATCACATTCATTTATATTGTTCATTTTTTCCATGAAATTAGATATTTTCAAATTTGATTGAACAACGGAGATGTTAGTCCAAACTCTTAATGGATGTATCATTTCAAAAATGTTTTGTCAATCTGTTACCATTATGGAATATAAAATTTCTTTATATCCTAATATAATTATCATACCCAAGATTGAATTGGATATAATCCTCAAAATGGATTTTCATTAAAACCATGATGTAAATATTTATTATAATAAAAATGAGTTTACAGTTTTTTATGATTATAATGAATACCTTAGATCTGGAGGAGAAACATTGCCATTTTATTCTCATCAAGATCCATCCGCATTTTCTGAAGAAAATTAAATTATTAATGAGTAATTGAGTGAAATTAATATGGGTGAGTAAAGGTATGTTGAACTAGAAGAAGTACCTAATGTGCATGAAAATTTTGACATGTATCCTAGATAATTACTTTCACATACTCCATAATGATAAATTGAACTTTACATTGACATACTTTGATTTTCAAAACCCATATCGAATACCATTTATAGAATAAACATAATAAAATTAGTGGAACTAGTAAAAAAACTAGAATAATTGAGTAATAAATGATTTATTCCCTATTTTGTTTCTCCATGGGGATCCCCTATTCGTCCTGTTAAAAAGAAATATTGATCTATGAGGTTGTTTGTTGAAAATTGGGAGATCAATGCAATTACAATAAAGAAAAAGTATCCCCTAACCCGCATTGATTAGTTATTTTATAAATTTCATGGAGATAAATATTTTTTAATGATTTAACTTCAATATGGATATCATCAGTTCTATATGATGATGGAATACATTTCAAAGACATCATTTTATTCTAGGTCTGGGCATAATGAGTTTACAGCCTTACCTTTTGGACTAACTAATGCACCCTCTGTTTTCAAGGATCTAATGAATAGAGTTTTCATGTAAAATATTTATGAATTTGTAATGGAATATATTTATCAAATCTTTCTATACTCCAAAAGCGACGACCATCAGAAAATCACTTGAGCACTATTCAAAAGTAACTTATAAGTAATGATTTATATGGGATGTTTAACAACTGTGAATTTTGGATTCTCAATATTTCTTTTCCTGGCCATATTTTCTCTATGGATGGAATCTCACCTGATCTATTTTAGTCAGAGGAAATCAAATAATGGGTAGGACAAACTAGTATATATGAGGTATGTAGTTTTATTTCTTTAGTAGTTTATTATCAGCATTTCATCAAGAAATTTGACTGATTGGATAACCCATTAACCACGCTAACACATAAAGGGTTCAAATTTATGTAGAAAAAATAGTTTGAAGAGTATTATGATGTACTGATGTGAAGATTATTCAATGATCCTATCTTGTGTCTACCATCAGGGAATGATGTGATTGTTATTTATAGCGATACTGTAAATAATGGACATGTTCATTTTCTTATGTAGATTGATAGGGTTATTTCCTATGCATCACGACAGCTAAAAATTCATCAACAAAACAATAAAACTCACTATATTTAGTTCAATGCTGTAATATTTTCAAGGAAGATATGTAGACACTATCTTTATGGTGAAAAATGTGAGATATATGCGGATCACAAGAGTTTGATAGATATTTTTTCAAAGAAAACACAACATGAGGAAAAGGAGATGGCCTGAACTACTCAAATATTATGATTGCACTATAATATACCACTAGAGAAGGCAAATAAGGTGACATTTTCAATGAGCATAAATTATCATGGTGCTTGAAAACAGATTATAGTTGAAAGGAATCCTATGTTCCTGGAACTAGTAAAGGTGAATATGGTAATAATAATTGAAGGTGAAACATCAATAATTTATTATATAGTTGCAAAACCATATTTACTAGAAAGTATAAAAATATCTCCTACTGATGGTGAGGGGTTTTAAAATAAATTTATAGCATTGAATAATGGGAGACTGATTCAATTAATATATTAAGAAAAAATTTTGAAATTTGGGAAGAGAATTTGTGTTCCCGAGAATCTTTATCTAAAAAGTAAATTAGTGTATGATGCTCATAGATTTAATTTATCTATTCACAATGATAAGAATATGGTTTATATATATTTGTGGAATAATATTTTGTGGGAAAACATGTATATAAATATTTATGATTAAGTGACATGATGTATGGTATTTCAATATGTGAAGGCTGGAAGACAACATCCTGGGTGATTCCTGCAACCTCTTCCCAGTCCTATGTGGGAATGGGATGATATTATGATGGAATTTTTCATGGGGAAACAAAATTGTCCTAGATGAAATGATCCAATATGATTCGTTATTGATATTTATACCATGTCAGTATATTTTCATTCTATAAGTTAATATTTACCACATGACCTTTTAGAAAGATTATATATTAATGATGTTTTAAAACATCATTGTTTTACCCTATCGATTGTTTCTGATCGTGATCCCAATTTTACATAATTATTTTTCAATAGTCTTATGAAATCCCTATAAAAAGAACATCGATTGATAACTTCCCATCACCCTCAAACTGATGGACAATCAGAACATACTATTGAAACCTTACAAGACCTGTTAAGGTATTTATCACACGACTTTCAAGGAATTCGAGATCAATATTTACCTCTGGTATAATTTTAATACAACAATATTTTCCCTTAATATATTAATAAGGAACAATAATAATTTTTATATCAAAAGTGATGTCCCACAAAAAAAATTTGGGATGATGTTAGTGAAAGAAAACTCGTAGGCCCAATAAATGTTGATGAAACAATTTAAATTGTGCATATTATCAAAATCCACATTGAAGAAAGTCAATGATGGAAAAGAAGATATGTAGATAAACTAATGAAGGATTTGGAATTTTAATTAGGTGATAATGCCTTCTTGAATGTATCTCCATGGAGAGGAGTTATATAGTTTCGTTAGAAGGGGAAATTATGTCCCAGGTATATCAGCCCTTTTGAAATTCTAGAACTAACTGGTGTTATAGCCTACAATTTGGCAATGACACCAAGTCTCTCCAATGTTAATGATGTGTTACATGTATCAATGTTGAAAAAATACATGTAGGTTTCAATGAAAATGATCACATATAACGAATTATAACATGAACATGACTTTTCATATTGTTAATATCCTATCATGTTTCAAGATACCAAAGAACAATTGTTGTGAAACCGGATGAATTATCAGGTAAATCTTATTTGGATAAACTATAAAAATTAAGAGGAAACATGGGAACCTAAGGAACTTATGATGAAGAATAAACTGAATATTTTAATGCATTTGTATTCTAGAAATCTCTAGGAATAAATTATTTGAAGGGGTGAAGAGTGTGACACACCAAGCCTCCACAGTACACTTATCTTTGAATAATTCAACATCTTATGTTGTATGCAACATCAACTACTAGAACACCACGAACAAATCATACTATCTACTGTGAATAGTATTACCCACTTATTGAAATATTATAAATATTATTTTTCATAATTGACTTTATTTTTGGATTCAAAATATCAAAATATGCTTTGGATGAATTTTTAGTATTTTTAAAAATATATTCAATTTTGGATGAATTGTGAAAACACTCCATTATTGTTCATAATCAACTTTTATTTAAAAAATTATTATTTGTATTTAAATTTATTTTAATGACCAAATAGATACATAATAACTATATTAGTTTAATTTAATTCATTATGGTCATTTTAAAATAAGATTAGGTATATAAAATTTTATTGAACTTTTTAACATCTTTTACTCACCTTCGAGGCACATTTTCATATTTACAAAAAACAAAATTTTAACGCTTTTATGAATTGAATTTGAAAATTCCCAGAGACACCATTGACATAATTATGTAATGTTTTGTTTATTAGGAGAAAAATAATTTTTGGAAAACAATATACTTTGAATTTTATTTACCACAGTTAAAAATAAATATGGTACTTTATGGTAAAAATGATAAAATAATTACACTAAAACATGACCTAATTCAATTGAATAAATTTATTTCGACAAAAATCAACAATATTAAAAATATATGATTGTTTTTTAACAACATGTATTGGATTAAGATATTTATTATATTTAATTTAAAGAAGAAATAAAAGTGTTAAATTCAAAGTATAATAACTAAAAAATTATTAACATAAAGTTACACATAAGATGAATTTGACTATAAATATTCATTAGAAAAATAAAAAATTTCCTAAATAATCATATTATAAAAATTATATTTAGTGATTTAATAATTATATTTATTTGTGACACAATTATGAGGTAGGAATTACCTTATTAATGAATGGAAAAATTAATTGATTTTATAAATTTTAAAATAATAGTAAATTGAGACATTTGATGAATTTAACGAATTTTATCTGATAATATGAAATTTTAGGGTTGATGAAATTATTTTTTTTAATTATTTATGTTTTTATGACTTTCAAAATAACCAAAAACTAAATAGTGCCAAACTTGACATAAGTGAGTTTTTAAAACAAATAAATTTTTTTTTTAAATTATATTATTGTATTAAAAATATATTGTTCTCCAAGCGGATACATATAAAGATAGACATGTAATTAATGATCCACTTTAGGTTCAATTTTCATTTTACAGTATGTTTATTATCCCTGAATTACAATAATACAAGAAGACATGTTTAAAGTTAAACTATATAACTAAGAGTTAAATCTAAATGATAAGGTAAATATAGTGACCTAAACTTGTAAAAACATATTTTTTGAGTGGTTTTTGACCCATATACACCATATAATATAAATAAATCCACTTGAAATAATTAGAAATTGATAATTATTTTATAATAAAATAATATTTCATACATTTCCAAATTGACCATCCCCTCTCTTACAAAAGGGAACTTCACTTTCACTTAATTTGACACCTCCAAATAATTTTTCTCTAACAAAACCTGATAAAATATCCTCCCGAATACCCTCACCTCAACCTAGAAGGATTACATTGATTAGAAAACTATCCTAAGGATCCATTTTTATCAAATCAGAAGGAATCACCCCAATAAGAGGTTATAATTTCATCACCTCTTTTAAAGTTTTCTTCTCCAACTTTATCATTCTATGTAGATTCCATAAAAAAATTATATGTTTAGTACATTCTAAATAATGTTATTTTTTTAGAAATATTTAATAACAATATGAATCATTCTATCCATCATATTAATGGCAAAGTTACCATACGTTTTTACATATGGATTACCGTCTCCATATCGTGATGTAGTGTGTTATTAAAAAAATCATTATTTTTATGGGTATTAAAATTAATATAATTGATGTAAATAATTAATATAAAATTTTATTAATTATTTATATATGATATAAAATTCAATTATATAATATTTCACCATAAATATAAAGATATTATTTCTCGTGCATACGTACAGATAACTTTCTCCCCAAACACGATGAGTTTCATTCCTCATCATAACCATTCAATAATAATCATGATTTCATGATTAGAAGTAATGTTTAAGAAATTAATATCATTCTATATAATAATGAAATACATCCTATCCATAAAAATAATGACATACGTAATAAAACATATAAAGTAAAATGAATGAATTTACACATGAAACAATAATCCTACTAAAATGTTATTAACAAAGTGATATTAAAAGATCATATATGATATCATATTTATGTATGTGGTTCATGTATAATTTAGTGACAATGATATTACAATTATACTGGAGGTTAACGTACCATAGACCGTGGAAAAGTACAAGGTAACAGTTACTTTTTCAATCTATTTATTTATCTGAGGTTGTTTATACGTAAGTATCTATTGTGTCTTCTTTATCATCCACACTCGTGTTTCAAAAAAATGAATTTAAATTTTTTTACCATTTAATATAATATTGGTTAATGTCATTTATACTCTTTTTTGTCTTTTTATAAAACGTTTTGAATGTAATCATTCCCTCATTTTCCGAACAGGGTTCTTTATGACATTTTTGATACATTATGGTAAGAATGTTTTTTCAACTTATAAGGTGGGTGGGGATATTTTCACCATTATAACACCTTCGATTCTTACAACAAGTGATTATAAATATATTTTAAAAATAATTTTTTCTTTTATAATTATGTGAATTTTAAATTTATTAAACATAGAATGAGGTATTTCTCTAAAATTATTTTAATTTCATCTATGTCAAAATCATTTGATAGATTTTTAGTTGATTGATGTTTATTTATTATGATTCAATCATGCATATTTTATTATTTGTTATGTGATATGTTAGACTACAAAAATTTAATATTTATAAAATTAATGGTTTATGGTTAATGTATTAACCATTTGTATGACAGTGTTAATAAGAATGTTTATGTTATTCTTAATCATTTTCATGTGAGGAATGAATTGGACATAGAATGTGATGGATGGATCCCACAATTCGTCCTCGGTTAATAGGTTGGTCTAACGAGACAAATTAATGTCATTCCATAAGGCCTTGACAAAATCTTATTTTTAGTTTCATTATGAGGCCATGTCTAAGTGGTTTTGATGTCTAGAATTATAAATTCCATCATTAATATATTATCTATTGTTATTACATGTTATTATTTGACTAGTAGAATATCCATCTGAACATGTTAATGGAATTATTTGATTTATCATTACCATATTATTCATATATTTTGGTTTAAATGTCTTGGGTTTTAGTATTATACATTTTCATAATTGTTTATTCTTATTTATAATAGCTTCCACTTAGTTTTTATCCTTACAGATAATCATAGCTCACCCCTATCTTTTATTATCGTTTTCCCAGGTTGTGAAGATGTAAATTAGGATTAATCTACAGGGATATGCTAAGGGATATGAATGTTTTACAAGGAGGCACAATTTTGTTGTTTTTTTATTTCATGATGTTATGTAAAACTTATTTATGTATGTAGTACTTCCATGGACACTAGAATATTTGGTATTTCAAGGCTTGATATACTATGATCATTCCAATGATATTTAATAATGTGCCGACTCTAGCTAACTAGGGTCAGGGTGTTTCAACGTGTTAAATGAGACCATGAATCGAGGAACATGTTACAGAGGGAGACACTAATCATGTATTATTCTACTAGGTTCTCTGGTATATTATATTTATATATGAAACTTACGGGAAATCATATTTTCAAACTGATTTATTTTTTATAAGGTATAAAACATGAAACTAAAGAAAAAGATAGTAATTTTAGTTTCAACTAATTTTATTGATCCTCCAAATCATGCATGTATATTATTAATGAATATTAAATAGGAAATTCTTTCAACCCATGGGGCTGTTATAAATGATTATACATGTTGGATGTAGGGATATATAAAGACCCTAATGGGACGTCAATATCAAGGACCATATTTTTCACTTTAGTTTGTGTAATTCAAGAAGATTGTTTAATTGATATATTGTTTATATTAAAACCCTATGCAATCAACCACATGTGGCTAGATTATAAAACTGGGGTAATTTTGATAGATGACATCATAATCAACATGAGGTGGGAGATATTTTGGGATTCAAGAATATGAGGGGAGGCCATAGGGTTCTCCAAGATACAATATATAGAATTTTTCAATATATTAATGTCATATAATAGTACATGAAGATAAAAAGTTGGATAAATGATCATATGGGTTTTGAAGCAATAAAGTGGCCTTAAATCAGTAGGATAAGGATCAATGATTTTTTACATGGTTATGAATCATTTTTTTATAAAATTAGAGAGTGAATAATTAATAGAGGGATGTTATAATTATTTTTATTTTTCATGGACCATAATAGTGGGACATTTTTGGAAACTCCCCAGTCCCAAAACCAATATGCTAGGGGGTGGTGACTTGTGATGTGAAGGAATATCACTAACATTGTATGTCATAGCCTAAGTACCAATAAACACACACTCACACATATACAACCCTATAAATTGTAGGAATGTTAAAAATATAGAACAAAAAAGAACACATACATCTAAATCACTTATCCAGATTACAATGTGATGTAAAACTGTGTAAATAAAGACATATACAAGACCACTACAAGGATTCTAAAAAAAGATCCAACATGAATGTGTTTTTTGGGAATATTGTCAGAAATCAATTGGAAAATGCCTTAGTCTTACTAGTATCACTAAGAAATAATTATTATTGGCTGCCCTGGTCTCTATCAAATGATCCTTTTTCTACATGAGACAGAACATATGTGAGTAAAACCCAAACATGGGTGTGTATAAAAATACACACTATGCCAATCCAAAACCAATTAGAAAACAAATACATAATGACAATCAAATATATATACGTATATTTTTATAACATAAATAAAATAAATAACCATATATTCCCAACATAAACACAGAGACTTGAGGTAAACCTCAACAATAGATCACCCACCGAGGATTCTAGCTCGATTAATAAAAATAGAAATCATCCAAGAGAACACACTCCATATTCGGATAGCCTAATTGACATTTATACAAGAGGTAATGCTCTCCGAGATCATCATGATATTGAATATGTTGATAATCCTCAGAGAATCGAATACACAGTTGGGGATCACATCCAAGGTCATGGGGTGATACAAACAACTCAAAATTGATTAACCTTCTAATTACTGGATTGAGGCATGTGTATTGTTGGTTATGATGATACCACCAAATCTACATAAGTAATAAATATGAATATAGGATCTCACATCAGGCCTCTAATAGGGATTCTAATGACTCCATCTATGAAGTCCTACTGCAGGGGTCATCGTCCTAGGAGTATGAGATGATTCTATACAAACCATTAGGTATTAGATTAGGGGAACACAACCTAATTAAACTTATTGATGTTTCTTGGTAAAATGGATCAAATACATGTATATAATAGTACAAATCATGTTTTAGGGGTCACACGCCATGTCCCTTAATGCAATGTCATGCCCGTGTAAATAAACGGTGATGGAATGACATGTCCACGAAGTACGTCCCGATGTGTAGGATTATTATATATTATACGCATTATCAAGTAAACTAATACCTAACATGTAGGTTTTCCTTTTAACTAGTATATAGACATTCCCATGTACATAGTTTAGGTTGTGTATCTGTGGTTGAATACATAATGTGCTATAATACCTTTAGTTGACATCATGTTAGTGTATATCTTGAGTACATACTAGGTCATCTGTGAGAGACCACATGTCTTGTGACAGATTTCAAATGTGTTCAAACATTTTTCTTCCATGGAAAACTTTTTACACAACTCACATGGGCCCACAATCAGTGTGGATCCATATTACATGCCTGGGTGTTAATGATTCTTCATAATCACATATCTAATAATGTGTCCATTCTGAAAAATATAGACATCAATTGGATGATATTTTCACAATAATATTGAATATCCCAAGTCATCCATGCCTTAAATTTGTCATAAAAGGAGTTCCATTATCATATCTTCTTGGAAAATACATCACATCGTTGATCATTGTTCTTTAATGAAGAACTCCGAACATTGTGAAATCAGGTATCCACCATCTTCAAAATCGATTCATCTCCATATTAAAACCTCCATAATTTCATTATGATACCAGATATATGATTCTATATAATTATTCAAAGATTCAATTTCAAAAAAATTGATTGATCAGTTTTGTCGAGTCATGGGCCAAACAAAGAACAATCATGTTGAATACAAAACTGGGAAAGAAAAAAAAAGAATATATTGGAGGAACATTCATCAATCAAATTATTTTGGGTATGTTCATTTTCACTAGAATGAGAAATGAAATAAATAATTTAAATAGTTAGTATCCCATAAAACCATGCTAATATACCCATGTCACCTGAAAATCCAATTGTGAATCAATCTATTGACTAAATTATTGATGATCATTGATTAAATATAGAATAGGGAATAATTTAATTGAAACACACAATCCACATTTTTTGGATCAATCAATAAAAAATAATATGGAATCACCATTTTCCAAGGTGAGATCCATTAAATTTTAGGTGTGTTGGTCGTCGATCCAAGATCCTTTCATAGATCACCTGAGATAATTCTCCAATAGTCTCTCTACGGCTTCTCCAATGTATCTAAGGCCATTTAGTTAACCTTGGTATTTAAAAAACATAGACTCATTAATTACTGACAATTTTATGAATAAGGAATAAGAAATAAATTAAATTATTGAATTATTTTATTCATTTTTTCACCCTTTCTGAATTTTCAAGAAATGACCCTTCAAGACTATTGTTATGTCTTACCAAGGTAAACCACATGTCTTGAAATCAATGGTTTCTGCAAATTTATGATCTTGAAATAAATTTATAAATTATTCCACTTTTTGATGAAAACCGTGCGGGAATAATAATTAATATATTTAATATAAAAAATATATATATTCTATGCACAACAGGACTCATAATTGAAATCTGTATTGGCGCCTATTTTCAAAAAAAAAATCTATATAACATCAAAAAAGATACACACAAAAAATCCAAGACATTTCATTCCACATACTATAGGGATTTATAACCATGAAAATATAAAACAAGGGAGACTAAATAATGATGTGGGTCATGATCATGAATCCAATCCTCTTGCTCCCATGTAATCCCATGGATATTGCTATTCTTCTACATTACACATGATAATGGAATCGATCGCTCACAATATATCCTCTTATACCTATCCAAGATATCTTCTCAGCACTCATCAAGGTCTCTTAATCTTTTATATCAAGATCCCCTAAATCGATATTGTGTGATAGGTCACACACAGAAATCATTAGTTGAAACATGTAGAAGATGTAGTTCACCCAAAATTACACTGGGGGTAGATCAAAGTTGAAATACACCACAGAAAATCTATGCAGAATCTAGAATTGGTTAATTAACCTATGATACATTTTTCTATCCCAGCAAAATCTCTATAATACACATCGAGATGAAACCCTTTGGAACACATGGCCTCCTTATGTGAAATCTAAAGGTCTCCATTAATTATCACCATAATAGTTATTAGGGATCTATGCATTATTCATCAACTGAAGTGCCAGTAAGGGGCTCTACGGTGATTAGGTTTTCCATCCGTTTCCGCCTTCCTCCCCCGCTGGCTGCTCTTCCCTTGGCCCTCAGCTCTGTCTGCTCATGGTGTGACTTCATTTTGCACGCGCGGACTCCTTATCATCCTCAGTTGTTCGCATCGTTTCTTGTCCTCTTCCAGCTTTTGGAGGGGTGATGATGCCCCAGGGTGCGGGATTTGTGATGAGTTATGGGGTTGTCATCGTGTTCCGCCTCGGGTGATTGTGCTTTGGGAAGAGCTGGTCATATGGCGTGTTTTTGAAGGCGGTGACATGTTTTTCTTCAATCAATTGTTGTTTTGTGCTGGATTCGGTGTTTATGTTGTTAGAGTGGTGACAAGGCATGCATGGCTCCAGAATATTATTCCTCATAGGAGGTGATTTCATTCAGGTTTGTGGTTCTGTTTTAGTGTTTTTTTCTAGTTTGCGTACCAGGCGATGGACTTTGATTTCATCGGGTGGAGTCATTTCTCCCAGTTGATGTGTGGTTTTCTGTTTGTTGTACGATGGTGATGATTTTTGTGGTTTTTGATCTATGGTGTTTGCTTTATTTTCGTTCATTGTTCTGGCGATGTCTCTTCTGTTATGGTGTTCAAGCTTGCTGAGGTGAGCCGGGTGGTTCATTCTTGCTGGCGATGTTGGATTTGTGATGGCGTTTTTTAAAGGTGGTGTTTTGTGGAGGTGGTTCCGATGACGATGCTTCTGATGGTCTCGCTGGTGACCTACATCGATGAAGTGCGTGGTTCGAGGCAGTGTGATGGCGTTCAACCAACAACAGTGAAGGTGAATGGTGATGATGGGTTCAAGTCTCGAGGTGTGGCGCATGGCGTTTGATGGTTTTGTTTCGTTTTGAATTTGAAATTTAAATTTTGGATTTTGGGGTCTGTTTGTTCGGGTACCGGGAACCCAAAACCGGATTCTGAAAAATGAAAAAATGTGTCAGAGGCACTATTCATCCCCTATTGGATGATCTTCACATTAATTGATGTATCTGAGAACAACACCGAGACCTTGAGAACATATTATCATGGGTTAGTACAAAAAATGTGTGGATATAATTGGTCTCCCATACAAATCATAATATGGTTCCACAATAATGATCGAATGGTAACTGATGTTGTATAAAAAATACACAATTAGTGTATGTCCCTCCTTATTGCGACAAAAGTCATATATGAAACCTCACAACATGTCCTCTAGAACCTAAATGGTCCTCTCATTATTGACATCCGTTCTTTGGTGTATCACTAGTTTAAAGAGAAACTAATTCCAAAACACCTCCTATAAACTCATTCACAAATGTTATGTGATGTGGGAAATATGACATGAAATGCTCATCAGTAGAACTCCCTGGAGTAGAACTCTCACATTCACATAGATGTGTGCCATTCCCTCGACTGAAGACTGATCTCATAAAGATATATATAGAGTGAGTTGGTGAGTCAGTATAAGATCACCAAAATAGAAACATGTCCCTTGTAGGTATTTGTAAGATCATCATAATGTCCATAAAGGTATTATCCAACTTCCAATCTATGAACATAAGGGGTTTACCCAAACCCACTAGATCTTGGAGATCATATTTCATTTGTTGAAAATTAAGGCATCGAGAGACGAAATATAAAACACATTTTATCATCCCTAGCCACGAAAAAAGATGCCAGAGGTCATGTTATGCATTTACCACTCATGGATGTAATGCCAAAGGAGATTTATGAAACTCTCTCAGAACCTCCTCATGAAATGTCCATGTTACCATCATGAATCTACTGAAAATAATGATGTTCTCACCACAATTAGAATACCCATCAAAAGAATACTTTTTTGGATATCTGAGAACATAAGTTTTCATTGTCGACATCCCCAATATACCCCTACCTAACTCCATGCAAGAGAGAGTGATAGAAATCATCGATAATAAGTTAGAATCACCATCTCCATCCCCATAGGATTACTAGAACGTGAAAAAATGATCTGATTCCTCATTCAGTAACTGAGAACAAGATCTCATGTTGAGATCATCATCTAACACATCCCCCTCTATTGTAGTAGATACAATTTTATAATCTTTATTTTGGAGGAACTCTATCCATTATCTCTATATCAAGATGATATCCTTCCTAGAGAAGACATACATGTGTCCCATGGGTTTAGAGTATACAATAATCCACTCACACATTAGGTAGTGTCTTCACATAATCTAGGTGAATACCAATGATGTTAGCTTAGTATCATGGGTCGCGTAGTTATTATTGTATGGTCTGAACTCGAGTAAACCATATGACATCACAACTTTTCTCTAAATCAAAACACAATGATGCACAACTCCTAATGATTTATATAACACAACAAACTTGACACCCTTTATAGGTTGTCTTATGATGGGGGAACTCGTCAAAGTATGCCTCAACTACTAAAAAGACTTCTAGAACCACTCATTCAACATGAATATATTCCCCTTTGGTGTGAAAGGTATCATGGTTTCTAATATTATGTATAAATCAGTTACGAATCACTAGTAATATCATACCATTCAATGGAAGCTCAGATCCTCCATCATTCTATTGAGTGGATCCAAAGATAACATTTCATCAACCTGGTACGGTTCCAGTACCCACTACGGGAAAAATGGTTCATAGCGACTGAGTATTTGCGACGGGAATTATTCCACTCGCAAATACCTTTCGCAAAAGAGTATTTGCGACGAGCAACAATTCCCGTCGCAAATAACAGATTATTTGCGACGGGTTTTTTTACCCGTCGCAAATGGTTTGCCGCGAAATGCGCGCCAAACCGCGTGAAGTTTATTTGCGACGGGGTTCTATACCTGTCGCAAATAACCGGTGGCGGTTATAGACTATTTGCAACGGGACTGATGTCCCGTCGCAAATACCCAGGCGGCAGGGGTTATTTGCGACGGGTCCCGTCGCAAATCACCGTTTTTAATGCCGCCCATAATTAAATGCGGTCAGTGTTATTTACGTCGGGGTTCTATCCCCGTCGCAAATAGCCGGCGGCGATTAAAGACTATTTGCGATGGGTCCCGTCGCAAAAATCATTATTTGTGACGGGTTTTCCGTCGCAAAAAGCCCGTCACAATTAATCTAACCTTTAAATACTGCCAAACATTACAATTTTCCCACTCTCAACTCTCAATCGTTCTATTTTTTCCACTCTGAATCTTTTACGACTTTCAGTTGTATACTTTTTTTCCGACTTCGAGGATTCAGTTGGTGGTGTTCTACAATTACAACGGCTCGACATTGACATCAAGTTTAAGGTTTTATCTGAATTTTAATTTAATATTTATTTTATTTTTTATATTTATTTAGTTTAAATTTTTAGGATTTATTTCTGATTTCTAATTAGAAATAATTATGAATAAGTATTAATAATTAACAGTAATTTGAGACAATTAAACACTAATTAATTTAAAATAGTTAGAAGTAATTACAATTAATTATCAGTAATTATGAAAAATTAAAATTCATTTGAATTAATTAATAATAATTAGAAATAATTGACATTAATTAGCAATAATTTATAATAATTAACAATAATTAGTAATAATTACTAATAATTCCCAATATTCAATAATTGCCAATATTTGTCAATATTTGTCAATATGTTTTCCAATAATTTCCAATATTTACCAATAATTGCCAATAATTGTCAATATTTACCAATAATTAGTAATAATTACAACTAATTAAGAATAATAACAAATAATTAGGAATAATTACCAATAATTAGGAATAATTACCAATAATTAGGAATAATTACCAATAATTAGGAATAATTACCAATAATTAGTAATAATTACCAATAATTAGGAAAAATTACAAATAATTACCAATAATTACCAATAATTACCAATAATTACGAATAATTACCAATAATTAGTAATAATTTCCAGTAATTGGTAATAATTACCAATAATTGGTTATAATTACCAATAATTAGTAATAAATACTAATAATTAGTAATAATTACCAATAATTAGGAATAATTAGTAATAATTAGTAATAATTACCAATAATTAGCAATAATTAGTAATAATTACCAATAATTAGTAATAATTAGTAATAATTAGTAACAATTAGCAATAATTAGTAATAATTACCAATAATTAGTAATAATAAACAATAATTACCAATAATTAGTAATAATTACCAATAATTATACATAATTAGTAATAATTACCAATAATTTCCAATAATTAGTAATAATTAGTAATAATTATCACTAATTACAAATAATTAGTAATAATTAGTAATAACTACCAATAATTAGTAATAATTAGAAATAATTACCAATAATTACCAATAATTTGTAATAATTAATAATAATTACCAATAATTAGTAATAATTAGTAATAATTACCAATAATTAGTAATAATTAGTAATAATTACCAATAATTACTAATAATTACCAATAATTAGTAATAATTTGTAATAATTATCAATAATTAGTAATAATTACCAATAATTCGTAATAATTACCAATAATTTGTCATAATTAGTAATAATTAGTAATAATTAGTAATAATTAGTAATAATTAGTAATAATTAGTAATAATTACAAATAATTAACAATAATTAGTAATAATTACCAATAATTACCAATAATTAGTAATAATTACCAACAATTAGTAATAATTAGAAATAATTAACAATAATTTCCATTAATTAGAAATAATTACCAATAATTACCATTAATTAGTAATAATTACCAATAATTACTAATAATTACCAATAATTTGTAATAATTACCAATAATTACCAATAATTACAAATAATTAGTAATAATTCGTAATAATTAGGAATAATTACCAATAATTATGAATAATTCGTAATAATTAGTAATAATTGGTAATAATTAGTAACAATTAGAAATAATTATTAATAATTAGTAATAATTACCAATAATTACCAATAATTACCAATAATTACAAATAATTATTAATAATTACCAATAATTAGTAATAATTACCAATAATTAGTAATAATTCGTAATAATTAGTACTAATTAACAATAATTAGGAATAATTCGTAATAATTAGTAATAATTAGTAATAATTAGTAATAATTAGTAATAATTACCCATAATTACCAATAATTACTAATAATTATTAATAATTACCTATAATAAGTAATAACTTCCAATAATTTGTAATAATTAGAAATAATTACCAATAATTACCAATAATTAGAAATAATTACCAATAATTACCTTTAATTAGTATTAATTACTAATAATTTCCAATAATTACTAACAATTGGTAATAATTACCAATAATTACCAATAATTACCAGTAATTTTTAATAATTACCAATAATTAGTAATAATTACCAATAATTAGTAATAATTACAAATAATTACCAGTAATTACTAATAATTATTAATAATTATTAATAATTAGTAATAATTAGAAATAATTAGCAATAATTAGTAATAATTAGTAATAATTACCAATAATTAGTAATAATTACCAATAATTACCAATAATTACAAATAGTTAATAATAATTAGTAATAATTAGAAATAATTAGAAATAATTAGTAATAATTAGTAATAATTAGTAATAATTAGTAATAATTAGTAATAATTAGTAATAATTACCAATATTTAGAAATAATTACCAATAATTACCAATAATTACCAATAATTAGTAATAATTTGTAATAATTAGTAATAATTAGTAATAATTAGTAATAATTAGTAATAATTAGTAATAATTAGTAATAATTACCAATAATTACCAATAATTAGTAATAATTACCAATAATTACAAATAATTAATAATAATTAGTAATAATTAGTAATAATTAGTAATAATTACTAATAATTACTAATAATTAGTAATAATTAGTAAAAATTAGTAATAATTATGAATAATTAGTAATAATTACAATAATTAGGAATAATTACCAATAATTATGAATAAATAGCAATAATTACTAATAATTACCAATAATTAGTAATAATTAGTAAAAATTAGTAATAATTACCAATAATTACCAATAATTAGTAATAATTTCCAATAATTACCAATAACTACAAATAATTAATAATAATTAGTAATAATTAGTAATAATTAGTAATAATTAGTAATAATTAGTAATAATTTGGAATAATTACAAATAATTAGGAATAATTACAAATAATTAGGAATAATTAGCAATAATTATTAATAATTACCAATAATTATTAATAATTAGTAATAATTAGTAATAATTAGATATAATTACAAATAATTACCTATAATTAGTAAAAAATACCAATAATTACCAATAATTACAAATAATTAATAATAATTAGTAATAATTAGTAATAATTATTAATAATTAGTAATAATTAGTAATAATTAGTAATAATTACCAATAATTAGGAATAACTACCAATAATTAGGAATAATTACTAATAATTAGGACTAATTAGCAATAATTACTAATAGTTAACAATAATTAGTAATAATTACTAATAATTACCAATATTTACCAATATTTACTAATATTTCCCAATATTTACCAATATTTACCAATATTTACCAATATTGACCAATAATTACAAATAATTAGGAATAATTACCAATAATTAGGAATAATTAACAATAATTAGGAATAATTACCAATAATTAAGAATAATAACATTATTACATTATTAGTATAATTTATTATTAATATTAAAATAATATAATTTTCTATATTATATAAAATTCTCCTTTCATCTGTGTGTTTTCTGTCTCCACATGTAATATTTTCATTCTTTTTCAAAATTATCAACCTACTCACCAATGGAGAGGTGAAAGTGAATGCAAATATTACATGTGGAGACCGAATGTTAAACACATAGTTGAAATGAGAATTGTATATAATATAGAAAATTATATTATTTTAATATTAATAATAAAATATACTAATAATGTAATAATGTGATTATTATATAAGTAATATTTATGAAAAAATATAATTAGTATTATTAAAATAATAAAAAATTTATATAATATTAAAATTATAAATATTTGTAGTATGTTTTGTTTTATTCTCAACATATTCAATTTTAAAGGGTCAATTTTTAGGTCTATCTTAATAAAAAGTTTGCATCAGTCGTGTCTGATTTAAACTCTATAATTATCCTTGCTTGAGTGTTTTTTCTAAAAAATTATTCAAAACCAGTAATGCTTTTATATTTTATAGAAAAATATGGAACAACGAGGTCGTCAATAGTCATTATTAGATGACCACATCTGGATAAATCAACGTACAAATCCAAACAGTTCTGGTTTAAATACAGTATATATAGAGGGTGTGGAACTTTTTTATCATTTGCGGCATCAAATCCAGAATTTGTTTGAGAAGGAAAAATAAAATTCCCTTGTAGAAAATGTGCATTGAGAACGTTTGACATGTTTGAAAACGTGGGGGGACATCTCTTTTGTTTTGGTTTTAAACCAGATTATGTGTTTTGGTATCAACACGTTGAACACAGTTCCAGAGTAGGTGATACCAACTTGATTCCGGATACATCCCGATTTCAAGATTTAGTACATGATGTTGCAGGTTCATCTGTTCAATATACAGAAAATCCGGCTGATATAGTTTCAAATCCTGAGATGGCACAGTCTGAATTCTATGATTTGTTGAGGTCTGATGAGGTTGCATTATATACTGGCTGCAAGATGAGAAAATTAGAAGCAGTTGCAAAATTTATGGCTATCAAATCAGATAACAGATTGTCAAACACCTGTTTTAACCAGATATTTTTTTGCATAAAACACTGTTACCTGAAGGAAATGTTTTGCCTGTAAATTACTATGAGTGTAAGAGGCTGGTTCAAAATTTGGGACTTACTTGTCAGAAGATTCATGCATGTTCAAATGACTACATTTTATATTCTGGGGAAAATGAGTCATTGGATAGTTGTCCCACATGTGGGCAACAAAGATATAAAGAAGGCCAACATGGAAATTATGGTTTGATTACTGTAAAATAGTTGAGATATTTTCCGCTTACATCCAGACTTCAGCATTTATTCATGTCTATGAATACAACGACAATGATGTCATGGCATAAAGTGAATATTTCAACCAATAAAAGCTTGAATCATCCTACCGATGATGATTCATGGAAACATTTTGATAGAGTGCATCCATCCTTTGCTTTAGAAGCTAGAAATGTTCGACTGGGCCTTTCCACTTATGGTTTCTATCTGTTCGGATCTTATGGTAGTCAATATTCATGTTGGCCTATTTTTTAACTCTGTACAATTTACCTCCATGGATGGTGATGAAGGAGCCATATATATTTTTGACTTTACTAATTCCAAGACATCCAAAGAAGAATATTGATGTTTATTTGAAGCCATTTATTGATGAAATAAGTTTATTGTGAAGTGATGGTGTCAGTATATATATAATGTTTCTATGAAAAAAAATTTCATACTGAGAGCAGCATTGATGTGGACTATTAGTGACTTCCCAGCTTATGGGATGTTATCTGGATGGAGTACACATGGTCAGAAATCATATCCTTACTGTATGGGGGTGAACAAATAATTTATGCTCATTCACAGAATGAAACCTTGTTATTTTACTGTCATCGCATATTTCTTCCAGCTGATCATCCTTTTCGCAGAAACAGATCTCATTTCGGAAAAGGAATAGTTGAAAGGGATCGAACTCCAAAAATTATATCAGGTTCAGAGTTAAAATCAGTTGTATTTTCATTACCTCCCATCACTTTGGTCCCATAATAAACCAACAGAAAATTTCTAGTTTTGGGAAAGAACACAATTGGATTAAATGTAGCATATTTTGGGATTTCCCATATTGGTCTGATTTTTTGGTCCTCCACATGTTGGATGTCATGCATATTGAGAAGAACTTTCTTGATAATTTGTTTCATACAGTTTTGGATACACCAGGAAAGAGGAAAGACAATGTAAATGCACGTTTAGATCTTGACCAAATTTTTAGGCATCCAGAACTGGAACTGTTTGGGAATATCAGAACAGAAAGGTTACTGAAACCAAAAGCAGCTTATACACTGTCTAAAGTAAACCGTTTATTATTTTGTCAGTGGATTGCATATTTGAGACTTCCAGATGGTTGTGTTTCCAATTTGGGTAGATGTGTAAATAATGGTCATATTACTGGATTAAAGTCATGATTGTCATGTTATAATGGAAAGACTTCTACCCATTGTATTAAGAATTCTGTTGAATTCTGTGATTTGGGATTCCATAACAGACATGTATCATTTTTTTTGGGACATTTGTGCAGCTAAAACAGATTATGATGGTATATGAAAACTTGAAGAAGATGATGTTGTAGTTATATGTAAAATGGAAAAAATATTTCCGCCATCTTTCATCGACTCAATGGAACATTTTATGTTACATTTTCCATATGAATCCAAATGTGGAGGTCCAGTACAGTTTCGATGGATGTACTTATTTGAAAGATGCATGCAAAAATTGAAAAGAAAAGTACGCAACAAAGAATCTGTTGAAGGATCTATTGCAGAAGCTTATTTGCAAGAGGAAATATCTTTTTTCTGCTCCTATTATTTTGAATCTGAGTATCCTTTGAAACACAACCGAATGGGACGGAATGAGAGAAATATTGATGAAATCAACAATCAATTATCTGTTTTCAACCACCAAGAGCTTTGTTTTGTTGGAGTTTATGGACTCTGGCTTTCGGATGATGAACATCACAGAGCTCATACGTATGTTCTACTCAACTGTGAAGAGATGACATCAGTTGTACGGTAAGTTTTTATATCACTTATTCTATCATTTATGTTACAGTAAATAACTTTGTTTTTTATAGGTTGTATGATAATCATATCAAGAATCGAATTCCACAAATTACAGCTGCTGCTCTCGAAGAATGCCGACAGAAAAATTTCACTCAGTGGTTTAAAAAACTGGTAACATAAATTCTTTATCTTTTAGCAACTCATTCAATGTATAGTTTACTATATTGATAATTATTACAAAAAAATTTAGGTGTCTCGACATGCTGATAAAATTTCCAAACGGCTGTGTATATTGAGTAACCCACCTTCCAAACTTGTTAAAAATTATAATGCATATGTGGTCAATGGATTTCAATTTCACACACATGCATATGGGGAATAAAAAAAACACTGAACAGTGGAGTTAGCTTGAGAGGATCTAATCATCGAGAAAATGAAGTTTACTTTTATGGAATACTTAATGAAATCATTGAACTTTGTTATCTTGGACAACATTACATAACCATGTTCAAATGTTGGTGGTTGGATACAGAGAGAGGCGTGCGTGTTCATCCGACTCATGGAATAATAGATATTAAATGTAAAAGTTTTCTCGTAGTAAATGATCCATTCTTATTGGCTCAACAGACACATCAAGTTTATTATGCAAATTATTATGCTATATCAAGAGACTTGACTGATTGGTGGAGTATAATAAAAATCAAAATTCGAGACAATCAGTTTAGTCAAAGGTGAATGTGCATTCACTGATGTGCAAAGAATTGATTTTTTTCAAGAGAGTACTCAAAATAAATCTTTTTTACAAAGAGACATGAGTATCGATGACGACACCCAACATTTAAGAGTCGGTGATGAAGATGATGTTAATGATGTCACATATGAATTTGAAATGCTTCCATATGAAGCAACTAGAACACGAATGGATATCGATGATGTTTTGGAGGAATATAAAGATGACATTGACATATATAAAGATGATGATGAAGATGAACACTGATAGAATTTCATGGTAGTTATATACAATCATACCTAATATATATATGTATATATTATAATAATTATCAATTATTTTATAACAACATTAACATTTTCTGTTTCAGATGGACGAAGACGCATTTTGTGAGTTGGAAGATGCTGACCGGCCTTTTGATGCGGATGACT
The DNA here is from genome assembly GCA_963277665.1 of Viscum album. Classification (NCBI taxonomy): domain Eukaryota; kingdom Viridiplantae; phylum Streptophyta; class Magnoliopsida; order Santalales; family Viscaceae; genus Viscum; species Viscum album. The sequence continues at coordinate 76,999 of CAUJRU010001279.1, read as the reverse complement.
TGCTGGAAGATGACACTCAGCCTGCAGGCACTTTAGGGAGCACGCGGAGGGGGCACGGTCTTGCACAATTGATGATTCCTGACCCCGTCCCCGAGGGACGTCCACGTCTACGGTTTGATCCACGAACACGTAGGTGTGATTACCTGTGTGATAACCTGTGGATTTGACTATGATTTCATTAATCTATTCACATAATAAATGTTTATTATTTTTATAGTTTTCCGCATATAGTAGTCGGACATGGCATCGCTATTTTGCGCAACTATTTCTCTCAGCCTTGGACCACATGGGAGCAGATTCCCATTGATGTGCAGCAGGCCATATTCGGCCATTGGTTGGTATGTACGTAATTAAATATCTTTTATATTGAAAATTATTTCATTTCTAACTTGATATTTTGATTTATTTGTAGGGTTTTTGGTATCCGATCGAGGATACCATGAGTGTCGCCATCCACGAGGCATGGGAGGTGGCCATGCGTGATCGCTTTCGTCAGTTTTTTCACAATTTAAGAAAAGCTGCCATGAAGAAAGTTGGAGTGTCAGATTTCGACGAGTCATGTAGAGCACACTGACCAGAGTACATTTCATCCCACATATAGAATAGATTATGTGCGCACTGGTTGAGTGATGCCTTTCAGAGGAGATCATCGGTGGGGAGGCAGATTTGGGGGAGACAAGAGGTGACTCATCGAGCTGGGAGTCATAATTTCAGTACTCATAGACAGCATCTGGTACGTACATTATTTATATATATTTTATATAACTATAAATATTTATAGTTTATTTTTTATTCTTATAGGCTATCGATCACCCCGATATTATGGAGTACGACGTATATCAGAGGATGTATAGTGATCCCGCTACTGGGGAGCTCAGTGTTGATCTTCAGCATCACATCATGGTCAGTATTTTTTTCAAGTTTAAAAATTAACTGCATATAATATATTCACAATTTTAATTTTAAATTGAAACTACAAGAGTCATATGAGGCCGCAGCGTCACAGACACGGCCTGAGAGTCAGGCTGAGTAATCAGATCAGACTGTTGGCCATCAGTTTGATGAGGCGACATGGATGTAGGCCACCCAGTATGCCTTCGAGAAGGGCCAGGTAGTTGGTATCAGCTCTTGACTGACTCCCGGAGATTATTATGATAGTGCTGCGATGTCGGTGTCCAGCTCGAGAGGTGATCGTGCATCTTCTTCTGCTACACAGTATGAGGATCAGTTGCGATCTCAGACTGCACTGATAGAGAGTCTCCGACAGGAGCAGGAGAAGATGGATCAGCAGTAGCAGCAGCATGAGGAGGAGCGTCGATGCCAGCAGCAGCTGTACGAGGAGCAGATGAGTCGGTGGCAGCAGCAGCAGCATGAGCAGATAGAGTACATGCGCCGACTCACTCATGCTTTAGGGATGAAGTTTCATCCACCAGCATCTGTAGATCCCCCCTCCCCCCTCCTTCATATTAGAGTTTGTTTTTATGTTATAAAGTTTGTTAAATCAAAATATGATTTTTTTTCTATTCGTAGTTTCTGTCTTATTATAAAATATTAAAAATATTATATTTTGAAATAAAAATATTAATATGATTATTAATATTATTTATGTTTTATAATATTAAATTTTATATATATATTAAAATTTTATAATATTATAATTTAATTATATTTCTTTGTAATATTTGAATTATTTTAATATTTGAATGTAAAATAATTCTATTATTTTTATATTAATTAAAATAAATTATTAATAGTTTTTATTTATGAATTATAATTCTAATATTATTATATTATTTAAAATCATTTATTAATATTTTATGATTTTTTATTTTTGAATTATAATTCTATTATTATTATATTAATTAAAATATTTTATTAATAATTTATTATTTTTATTTGTAAATTATAATTCTGTTATTATATTAATTAAAATCATTTATTAATATTTTATTATTTTTTATTTTTGAATTATAAATCTATTAATTAAAATAATTTATTAATAATTTATTATTTTTATTTGTGAATTATAATTCTATTATTATAATAATTAAAAACATTTATTAATATTTTTTTATTTTTGAATTATAAATGGTTTATTATTATATTAATTAAATTAATTTATTAATAATTAATTTTGTTTTTATTTTTTTATTGTATTTGCGACGGGATACTATGCCCGTCCCAAATAGTATTATTATTATATTAATTAAAATAATTTATTAATATTTTTGTTAATTTTTTTTAAAATAGTAATTGCGATGGGCCCGTCACAATTACTATTTTAAAAAGTTTTTACAAATATAAGGACTAATATTTGCGAAGGGAAGGATCATCATCGCAACTAATACTTTTAGTGACGGGCTCGTCGCAAATAATTATTGTTGCGACGCCGTATTCCGCAACGAGCTATTTGCGATAGACCCCCGTCGCAAAAGCCTACTAGCAACGGGATCCCGACGCAAATTCCCCATCGCAAATGCCATTATTTCCAGTAGTGACCAAAATATCATCTCATATCACTTTTCCCATAATACAGACAGTATGAATCCCAAATTAGCACATCAATTTCCTTCCATAGAGATGGATATCCTGGTGAATGTCCAAAACTACCCTAATGTACCTCGTGTACTCCTCAGAAACTGATTACATAATGATATCATTGATGAATTCTACCATAAAATGGTCTATATAGAGATTAAGGATGTAGTTCAAGACAATCATAGTCAATAATGGTGTGTTATTTGGGCTAAAGGACACCACAATGTATATATAGTGACCATAATAGGATCTGAATACCATATTCTGTATATCATCACCCCGTACTCAAAAAATGTGAAAAACTAAACTGATGTCAACATTGGAGAACCATCATGCACCTCTTAGCTGATCAAAGAGGTCATCCATCTTCGACAATGGATAATTTTTCTTCATCACCTTTTTGTTCAAGCATTTTTAGTCCAAACAAAACTTGTTTCCCAAAATAAACATCTATGCAAATAAAATAGTTTTTCTTATCATGAAACATTGGGTCCAACAAATCCAATACACTTCAAGTACACCAACTACACCCTCTAACCGTGATGCTTTAAAGTATTCATCCAATATGATAGAGAAAAAATGGTTTTTCCTTAAGTGTATATAATTGAATAAGTATCTCTCTTGACTGGGAGATAAACCTAGATCATCCTTAGGGAAGACTTACCCATACTCTTCCTCCACAATACAAAAATGGGGACTCCAAACATATAGTTCACTGAGGGATATTCTATCCAAAAGATATGTAATTGGTTGCACCCTCATATGAATCCTTCTGTCCTGCAAAGCTAAGGTTTTCTTTTCAAAAAAAGGAGAACCATGTTCATGATGGATTTGGTGGCCAAAATCTGACTAGATAGTAGTTTATTCATTAATGAAGACATTATCACATCTCGATTGTTCTTTTTCATGACAATGAATTTGATTATGTTCTCAAAAGAGAAATGGAATTAAAGGTTCATAGCGGATTCATACTATTATTTGATCCCGAATGATCCCTAACACTATTCATGAATATAATATCTATGGATGGATGATGTTATATGAATTTTAAGAACAATATAATCCATTTGGGGTGATAACTCATAAAACATTGAGGCACCATTTGATGTAGTGCGCCCTTGGTAATATCTAGGTTGATATTATGAGAATGAGACCCACCAGTAGAAAATCCCAATTTAATAGTGTCATTGGATGGTCCTATCTGTGGAATTATGTATTGGTCCCTAGATGTTAAGATTATTATTAATGGGTATAAGAACTCACACACTTAGATGTATTGAAGAAAATGACGACGACAAACAGTTCGCAGTGAGGTAGGATTTATTGGGTGCATCAGGAGTGATACTACATTAATAGATAATGCAAAAAAGGATTTGTATATTCTATTCCATTATAGAAATAGAAATCTTAGGCCCTTTGATGGAATTGATATATCCTAAATAAATCAATGGACACGGTATGAAATGGGAGAGTTCATTTTCATAATGTCAAATAATGAATAATCGATCACATGGGTTGATGGAACTAGAATACAACACGCTTGATTCGAGATATCGAGAAAAAGTGACTATATTACATTATAAGCATTCGTAAGAGGTGACACCTCATTGTGGCATTAACATCATTCTCTGTGGGTGTCTTATCTTGTTTCTAGATGCTATCCTTGGTCTTTAGATAGGCTCCACCTAATGCAACTGAGAAAGAGTCCTAGATGGTCACATGATAAGTGTTTCCAAGCATCTTTGTTAAATATTAATTTAACATGTAATATAATGATATTTATGATTGTGGTTTTATAATAATTTAAGAATACCCAATAAAATTTATTTCTACACTTTTTATTTGAGAGAATATATAGTGGGCGAAATAATATATTTATTAGCATGTAATGCAGTGATATTTATTTTAGAAATAAATAGAAATTATTCAAGGTCTAATAAATGTGGTGGAGGAAATAAAGAAAAATTGAAAAATAAAAATACACACCATTTATATTAAATATACATGCATTGTATTTTTTCTGGGAATTTATGAGAAAAAAAATTTTTTATTAAATTAAATAACATTAGGTGTAATTCGTTGGGTTCATTTCAAGTTATAATAATAGTCAACTATTATTATTATACAAGAGGTATTACTAAGAATTAAATGAAACGAATAATTGCATTTATGTAATTAATTAATTTTATTATTCAATGTAATTAAAATCCCAATAATATAATTCCCATTGGCTTAAACATTTTTTGTGTGGTGGTTGTGCGTAACAAATCCATGATTGTGGTCATGCTTCGAGAGAGAGAATGTCCTCCACATGATCAAGGCAATTGAAGGTGGACATTTCCAGAAAAGGCTCTTTGGCACCAGCACCCGAACATCCCTTCGACAACGTCTGCTGATATGTGGCCCGTTGATCACCACTAGAGGAATCCTATATATGGACTTTACAATGCAATGAGTAATCACATGATATCATGATCAAAAAACTCAATGAAGAAAGAATTCCATCAAGGAAATTCATGTCAATTAATTAAATTAATTATTACCAACATATGATGATATGTAAATGGTTCTGGGACTCTCCTCTTTCCTTTTCATTCATCATTCTATTCTGAGGATCCTATGTTTTATGATCGTGATGGATATCAGATTGATTGTTGTTAACGCCAAAATTAAAATTGGGTACAACCACCAATGCTCTTCTGTTGCGGCTGGAACTTACAAGTGGTGTCTGAGGCAGTCATATCATTGATTATACTTATTTATTTTATCATTGGTGATTTTAAAATTTAATAACATACTAGATTCAATTTAAGTTAATTGTTCTTTAAATCTGAATCTGATGATCTGTTCCCTCTCTCTCATTTATCATTCACCATACAAAAACGAATTTTCCTTTTATTTTAGATTAAAATAAAAAAGAGGATCTAATCCGGACGTGCCAGACGTTCATGTATGTACAACACCATATTACAAGACATGTATTTGAAATTAAAGATCATGTAGTTTACGATCAACGCATTGGACTGGACCTCCAAATTAGACCTTGTAAATAGATACTATCTATGTATTTAATACTCTATGTGTTTACCAAGAATAGGTGGCACATGGTATCTGGATTACATGCCAGGTGGCCCATGGAACACATCGAGTAGTCCCTTCAGGTATTAGTTGGACCGTGTACCACGTATATGGCTTGCCCAGCTGGAAACTGTGTAACGTGGATACTACATGGTGTGTGTCCCATTGAACACGTCGTGTACTCCAAATATTTATGAAGTATATCTAAACGCCATGTCCTTGGGCATGTACTTCGGATGAACGGTAAACAAAAGTACACACCGTGTATTAGGAATTACACGCCACGTACTCATCCAAATTACACAGATTTATTAAAATTTATTATTATATTATACAAACCCTTGAGATTTGTACCACAGTACATGCGTAATACTGAGGCACAACACATGATAGTTGTTTTATATATATGTGTTTGATTTATCATCTGTGTAATGTTCATTTCTACTCATTGGTAAGTTATGAATGGGAATTCAACATGTTGCCTATGTGTTAAAATTTACGTACAATGTAAATTTCAAATGAATTTATTATTTAAAGTGATGATGAATGTGATTTTCTGGGAAAATCAGAAAAGGTCTTAAGATAAAATGATTGATTATTTAATGATAATTAACCGATTTGAGTGTTATTTTTCATAAACAATAATGATTAAAAAATTGAAAGATAGTTTAATTTATGCGTATATACTGTTACATGTATGGTTGATCATGAGATAGACCAAGACCATTTTATGTGAATGGTTTCTTACAATTTATATATTGAAATTATTTTTTTTTGTGATGTAATCATTCTACTCATTAATATGTAGCGCATGCACGCCCAATGATTCATTTATGTAAAACCCCATATTACCCATCACCTACATGTGAGATAAAATCATATGTAAAGTATGGAGCTACCATTCTAGTGGAGGAATCTCATGTTAGGAGCCAATGTGAAAACAATCAAAGGAGATACAATGGTGGACTTGTGGTTAGCTATAACACGAACCCAAATGGTTTGAGGTGTTTCTCCCCTCGATCTTGGGTTAGATTATCAACCACTAGATAAATTAAATCATAGAACAAGACGATGATCATTGCATTTATTTTATTTTTATCATATTCATGGTTTATTTATTGTGAGTGTGTTTTCATGATCACAAAATTAATGAATTAAACAAGTATTCAAGATGGAAGTAAAATACGTGCAGCTTATGCGTAAAATATTATCTTTGACATGGTTAATCACATAAGTATATCTCATTTAATATTAAAAATAATGTAATCATAGACAATAAAATTTACAAAAAAAGATAAAATCCCTCAATGAAATATTACGTCGATATGGACTTCTATAATCATAGTTAGAATCAAACTATTGTTCAATGTGCTTGACCAACCGTAGTTGAGGTACTTTCAATTTTTAGAGAATTTTAATTTAGGGTTTAGGGTCGATATAAGTTTGTCGCATCAAGGGTTTACTGTCACAGTAGGAAATGATATTACTAAGAGGAAACTGTTGAGTTAATCCAAAATTAAATGGATTACAGGATTGGGGAGTCCACTCAGCGGATCAAAGATTAGGGAGTTAATGAAGTTGGCAATTGGAATGACTGCCGAAAACACTTCATGTTTCTTGAACAAACCTAGTTGGTGTATTGTTAAGGGAAATATGGATCCTTACCAATAGAATATTTAGAAAATAGAATATTCTGATGTCAATGGAAACAACTATTGAATTTTGATAAAATAAATGGAGACTAATAAGTATTAAATTCTTTTAATTTGTCTCAGTTTTATCTTAATAAATTACTAAACATTTTCTCAACATAATTATTATATATTGAAAGAAAAATTAATTCAAACATATAATTGTGAACCATATACAAGAAGTAAAAACATCTCACCAATACCAATTTAAATGAATGGAAGAAACGTTTAAGCATCATCCTTCACCATGAGAGGAAATTGTATTACCTGGAAGAGCGTATTCCAGTTGTGCCTAGAAATGAAGCCAGTGATGATGAACTATCTCTCTACATGAAACATATGGATGATTGAAAAAATGTCTAATGTTTCATGATATCAGACAATTCTAATGGGCTCATGATGTAATATGAAAACTTGGATGTGTATAACATGATGTCTCATCATATGAATCTCTATCAAGAAAATGAGAGACAAGAGAGATATGAAATCTCTAATTCTTTGTTTACAACTAATTTTGGATATTCTTTTCCATATGAGAATCAGGTAGTCAATTTTATTGGGTACATTGTACACTAGAACATCATAGGGATTAAGATCCCGGATGAGTTGCATATAGATCTCATCAAATCTTCACGACCCAATACCTTCTATAACTTTTTATCAACAATAAAATGAGCAACTATGAGAAGAGACAATCATAATTCTATCCTTAATTCACCAGGAAGATAAGGAAATGGGGCGTGAAAAACCTGTAATTGTAATGGTGAATAATAAAAGAATGTATAAGAAAAACGGGCCAAAGAATTATAATCAGTCAAAAGCCACCTAGCAACATCCCTCTTAGAAGGGGAAGATTCATAGGGAGGGAAAGGAATGGGAGGTGGTTTTTTTCATGTGGAATGAAATGCCACTGGAAGAAGAATTGAACCTACAAGTGTGGGGAATCTAAATGTACATTCGTTATTGAGTGTAATATTTCCATTTTTACACTTTGGGTATTAGATATAGCTTGTGGAGCTCACATATGTATTCAAATTCATGAATCAAGTTGATTTATGAATATTTTCAAAGGATATCTGGATCATTAAGATGCCAATGGTGTGAGGATAGTTCTGTTATCCATTGGTGATTCCCACTGTCATTTCCAAATGGGATGATTTTGGGTTTACATAACTGTTATTATGTGCCTAGTGTTACCAAAAACATAATTTCTGTATCTTGGTTGGATATGGATGGATTTATTTTCATGTTTGGAAATAATGGTTTCATCTTTTATAAGAACAATTTTTATTTTGGTATGTAGAATTTAAATTTTGGATTGAATGTATTAAATTAAAAATACCATGTGATGGAAAATGATAAAGAAACAAACTCATACGACTCATTCATCACGCAGTAGTGTCATCACCATTTCGATCATGTAAACAAGAAGCGCTTGACAATGCTCTTCAATGATGTCTATATAGAATTTTATAAGCTAAAAGACATGATTAATGTCACTATTGTTTAAAAGAAAAAATAACTATGAAACCGTTCAGTGGACAAGTTGAAAGGGACAAAGAGATTCTAGGATTGGTGCACAGAGATGTGTGTGGACCATTCCTAGTACTAGTTAATGGTGGATATTTTTACATCATTAAATTTATAGATGATTTATGTAGATATGGATATATCTACTTAATGAGTTAAGAGTCATAATCCTTAGAAAAATTTATGGAATTCAAGAATGATGTATAAAATCCACATGGTAAGAATATATAGATTCTTTGAACATATTTAGGTTGATAAAATATGAACGAGGAGCTCATTGATCTTCTACTGGATTCTAGGATTCAATCTCAACTCACTCATCCTTATACACTATAGTGGAATGATGTATGTGAATGAAGGAACCACAACATAATGGACATGCTGAGGTCGATGATGAGATATGCAGATCATTCCATATCCTTTTGGGGATATGCATTACAAAATACATCATACAAATAAAATAGAGTACCAACTAATGTGGAAAATGGAATTCTATCACAGTAATGGGATGGAAAGAAACCCAATTTTTCGCACACACATGTATAGTAATGTGATGAATCTGTATTGTCCTTCTTAAGAAACAAACTAGCTCTATGTGGCAGGAACTGTATCATTGTAGTATATCCCACCGAAACGAATGGATATTACCTATATAACGCTTCAATAAAGAAAGTGAATGTCTTTAGACAAGTAGTCCATCTCATGAGGGATCACATCTTAAAAAATTATAGTGGGAGAAATATTGAATTTGAAGAAGTTGATTCTCATGATACACATATGTTGGTACAATATCAAGTTCCTAAAGTCCCGGTGGAAGAGGTCCTAGAATCACAAGTACCGCGTAGGAGCTCAAAATAGGTAAGGGAACCAGAGAGATTCAGATTCCCTATCAGCATTGATGGTGGGTCATTATTATTGGAAAATGATGATCCATTATCCTATAAGGAATCAGTTGAATGTTTAGAAGCTGCAAGATGGATGGATGTTATGAATTCTAAGATGGATTCCATGTATTAGAACCTTGTCTGGGTTTTGGTCGATGAACAAGTTGATGTAATGAATGCTGTATGCAAATGGGTATTCAAGAGATTACTGGACATGGATGGTCAAGTTAGCATCTATAAAAGAATAATAATGGCTAAAATATTTAGACAACATCATGATAATTTATATGATTAATCCTTCTCTCCAATTTCCATTTATAAATCCATAAGAATCATACATGCCATAACAACTAAGCATAACTATGAGATTTGGAAAATAGATGTCAAAACACCATTCATTAACAAGAACCTTCAAGAAGATTTCTATATGACACAACAAGAAGGGTTTGTGAGACCAGGTGAAGAGAAAATGTTTTCTAGTTGCAGAAATCCATATATGGACTAATAAAACCATCCATGTTGGGGAAAAACCATTCGATAAATCCATAAAGTAATTTGGTTTCATTAATAATGAATGTTATCCATGTGTTTATAAGTGGATTAATGGTAATACAGTCATTCTCCTAGTAATATATGTTGATGACATATTGCTTTTTGGAAACAATGTACCGGTCTTACATTAAGTTAAGGACTAGATGAACAAGTGTTTCTCCATAATGGAATTGGGCGAAGCAGCATTCATTCTAGGGATAAAGATAATCCGTGATAGATCCAAGAGGGTACTTGGACTAAGGCAAGGTACAAAAATTATCCAGATACAAAATAGATTTAGTATGGAACAATCAATGAATGGATTGGTTCCAATGACACATGGACTACATCTTTCTAAGAAAATGTGACCTTGAACTAAAAATAGAATGATATAATGTGTAAGATCTCATACACTTGGGCTATAGGATCCATTATGTATTCCATGTTATGTACCAGTCTTGATGTTGCCTGTGCATTGAGAATGGTAGGAGTATATCATGAAGATCTTCGAGAACAACATTGGACTGCTGTTAAGACTATCCTTAAGTATCTGGAAAAAACTAATGATATGTTACTGGTGTATGGAATAGACTAGGAGCTTGTTATCATAGGGTTTGCTGATTCTTGTAGTTAGACTAATCAGAATGATCTGAAGACACAATTAGGATATGTTTTCTCTCTTAATGGATGATCTTTAAGATGGAAGTGTTCAATGAAGTATGTAGTCTCCAATACTATAGTGGATTCTAAATAGATAGCGGTATTTGATGAAGCCAAAGAAACCATCTGTATTTCGAACACTATCTAGGAGGTTGATGTTGTGCCTAAAAGTAAAGATCATATCACATTGTGTTATGATAATATTGCTGCAATAGGTCTATAAAAAGAACCATAGTCACATCAAAGGACAATGTAAATACTTCAGAAGTATCACCTCTTGAGGGATTTCTATCTAAGTGGTGAATTTGTAGTGAGAAGTGTTTCCAAAAAAGAGAACGTGGTGGACCCCAGGACTAAAGGCCCATATCAGTAGAAGTAATAATATCATGTGAGAGCTAGTGGGTTAAAAGTTGTTAGTAGGTGGTTCCAGTACAAGTGGGAGTCTGTTAGAGTTCGTGGACTAGAACAACTAATTTGTACGTTATTCATTAATAAATATTGTATCACATATGATTCTTATTCTGCATGATAATACATGTGATAATTTTATAAGGATAATTCTTTCATTAAAGGGTCATATCGGATCCCTTATTTGATGGAAATCCAGAAGTGCCATAACACTATTCATAAATATATGTTCTATGGAAGATGATGTTATTTGGGGGAAATAAATAATACAATCCACTAGGGTCGAGGTCTCTTATTATGTTTAGGCACATTATCATGGTGAGTTCCCTTAGTAATATCCAAGAGGATATTATGAGAACAAGATCATCCAGTAGAAAATCCACATTTCATAGAGTCATTGTATGTTCTTATATGTGGACATGTGTATTGGTCCTCATAATTTAAGATAATTATTAATGGGTATTTCAACTCGCACACATAGATTTATTGATGAAAACTGTGATGAAACACTATTTTGTGTGAGGTACGATACATTGGGAGTGTCACGAGTGATAATAAATTAATAGATAATGTGAGAAAAAATATTTCCCTTCTGTTCCTTAACGGAAGTAGATATCTCAGGTCCATTTATGGATTTTATATAGCCTAAATAAATACATGGCCTTGGTATAGAATTGGTGCATTAAATTCTAGAAAGTTAAAGAAAGAATAATCGGCCACATGGGTTGATGTCACAAGCATAGAACCCACTTGATTTGTGACATCAATACTAAAGGATTATATTAAACGGTAGGCGTTTGTAGGAGGTGAAGTGCCATTTCGTTATTAACATCATTTTCTATGGGTGCCTTGGCATGTTGCTAGTCGATAACCTTGGGATTTAGAAAGGCTCGACTTAATGACACTCAGAAAGAGGAATAGAAGGTCACACAATATGTGGGTCCTATTATCTCAGTTAAATATTAATTTAATATGTTAAATTATGATTATTATGTATAGTGGTTTAGTAATTATTTAATGTTGTCTGATCACATTTATTTAGACAGTAGTTATTTAAGATATTATATTGTGGGTGAAATAATATATTTATTAAGGACTAATGCAGTGAATTTTATTTTAGAAATAAATAAAAAATATTCGTTGTCTAATAAATGTGGTGGAGGAAATAAATACAAATGGAAAAATAAAATTACACACCAAATATTTAACTATACCTGACTTTTATTAATTCTAGGAATTTATGAGAAATACAATTATTTATTTAATTAAATAATATTAGGTTTAATTCATTGGGCCCATGTCTAGTCATAACAATAGTCAACCCTTGTTATTAGACATGTGGTACTACTCCGAATTAAATTAAATGAATAAATTGTTTCGGGTAATTAATTCATTTTATTATTAAATGTGATTTAAATCCTGATTATATAATTTTCATTAGACCATCAATTTCTTGTGTTGGGGTTGTGTACAACGGATCCATGAACACTTTCAAGATTTGAGTGAGAGATCCTCCTCCACTGGATGAAGGCGATTGAAGATGGAAATCGTAAACGAAGGCTCTTCAGCGTTTCACTCGGATATCCCTTTTGCGATGGATAGAGATACATGGAGCACTTTTGGATCATCGATAGGGGAATACTACACATGGATTCTATGAAACAAAGACGAATTACATCAAATCATGACAAGAAACATCATGGAGGATGTATTTCTATAATGGTAAATATTTATCAAATAATTGAATTAACTATAAGCAACATATGATGATCTTTTCTATGGATCTGAGACTACGCTCTTTATTTTTCATTCTTCATTCTATTACAAAGATCTGAAATTTTATTATTGTGATCGATCTAAGATTGATAATTGTGAACACTAATATTAATTTTTGGTACACCCACCAATACGGGTACACTGCTCCTAGAACCGAATGATTCCACAACGTAGACACATAACTTCGAGGAACTAAATATTTAATCTCAAAATGATCAATAGATTACCAATCCATAGCAATAATGATGTATTAAGGCCTTAGCAATAAAAATATATATTAAAACATGAAATCCTGCATCTATGAGTTATGTCACTCTATTGTCACTAATGAGTGGTCATTGAGTCTTCTACAGTAGAAGTCTCCATGTATAACGGTTGAGATAATGGTACAACCAAAATTACTATATATTTTTTAAGGTACGTGGAAAATATGGAATGAATAGGAAATATATCTATAAGTACTACAACTAAGGTGTAAGTGAAACAAATAATTCTTTTAATCATTCTCAGGGCCTTAAGGTCATAACCTTCAATCGCTTACAGCTATTTATACCCATTTCCTCGAGATCCATGATCATAGAGTGGTCCAAATGGGGGCATTGGGGGTAAAAAATAAAAATTTAAACCACATCATACAATTCTCCCCTCTAATAATCCTTGTAATCCACCCAAAAAAACATCCTTCTCATAACATTGTATCTACATCTGTGGATAAACCTTAGTCTCTATGTAATCTATAGGGTCAGTCATGTAATCACATGCGATATATCCCCTTCAATAAAATGAGTAGAACCACCTCTCTATAGGATGATCGAACCCACCATGTAATACATGAATCGAAAATCTTATGTCCTAGTAACTTTTCCTGAAACCTCTCCCACATCAAGGTCCCCATGAACGACATATGCTCCCAGATACTGAGGTCTACTCACTTACATGCTAAATGATGACAACCACCAGGTATATCTACACATCCAAGAAAATATCAACAATAAATTTTATCTCTAGAACCCATTTATAGGTAGGAATACTCTAGGGATTAAAGTATCTCAGATTCTCTTATACGGACCACTCTTGAATGTCCATACCCTGATGAACTAGTTATGAACCACATCAACTAATTACACAGAGAGGATGGTAAACTTATATGAATAATAATTATTTTTCATGATAAAATGTGGGAGCTACAGATGCTCTTGGATACGTACAAGCCAAAAAAAGTTGGTGAAAACTCCTCTCTCAAAACGTGTCAGAACAAATTCAATGAATGTTTACCTCATCATAAGATTGTATAATCATAACCCCACCAACTTTTTAGAGTGCAATGAAGAAGGATCTGCACCAAGACCACCATAAAAACAATTTTTTTCTTGACTACATGGAATGATCATGTCACCACCTCAAGCCATTCCAAAACCTCATGAAGTTTGGGATCTCCTCATTACATTTTGAGTCTTTATTGCTAAAAATAATTAATTGTGCTATGCATGTGTGACTCATCTGTGGGTACTACATTTAACATGTTCCTCATTATATGTGGGAGTATGGATGGTGCACAACATAGATGAAACACAAAAATAACTGTTCGATGTATCATTGCCTCATCCGTAAGCGTGTCATCCTTTTGATCCTGATGTTGATTCCTAGATTGAAAACACTATGGAGAAATCCTAAAAAAAGATGAACTACAATCAATTAGTGTATCTAGAGAGATGACTCAACATGTATATGGAAACCAAAACCCATTCATTTCAGATGCATGTATTGTTTCTTTCACTACACCCAAGGTCCTTATACTCCAGGTCAAAATTTAGTTGATTAGAGTCCCAGTGTATGGATATGTTAACCACCACAAAAACACTAATGTGCCTTTCCTAAAATACGAACAATAAACACATAACACTATTACCCCAAACCAATCTCAATGACTCATAGTCCTAATGTAGAACCATCCACTTTGAGGCCACATGGTCACAACCCCTCATTATTTGTCCTGTTTCATAACACCCCAAGAAAGACTCTAATATTTCGGGGGATGGAATCTAGCATCATGATGGAATATAAATTAAAATGGAGGTCATGACCATATTACTTGTACCCACACACATCTACAATCCCATACCAAATAGAAATTCTAATACTGCTACCCAACAATTGACTCATACATATAAATCATGTAGCTGATGTATGATAGGATGTAAAAATTAGTAATCAATTCCAAATAAAATCCCACCATGAGGTGTCTGAAAACAAATGTCCAAACCAAATGTAAGTACTGGGACTAGTTTCCAAAATCCTTAGGAAGTCACCTTGGTGTGTCCAATTTCACTAATCACTATCTGGTCCTGGTCCACCTATGAATCTAACAAGAGGTTTATTGTTGGAAAAATACATGAATCATGTGGGGAATTCCCATAAAAGGGAAAGAATAAAAATAATTTGTAGGACTCCCTGAAACATAAAATTATACAATAAAATAAATACAATCTTTTCTACAAAATTATATATCTACAGAAAAATTCAAAAGAATATAATGATATACATAACAAAGAAACAAAGTATAGAGGCTTGACCAAACAATAGTTTACCAGCCTATGATTCTAGCTCAACGATTCCATAAATTACACATTATGGATAACACACTTATATTTCTAATAACACTAATGAAATATATCTTAGAGGTACCAATCACTGGGGATCTCCCGAATAAATAACATAATGATTCTACAAATATAATATGATACATTAATGAGGATCACTGCCAAGGCAATGGGGTGATGCTGATTAACTCAATATGGATTAATCCCCTATATATAGGATATAAATGTATGTAGTATTGGTTACAATAATACCATGAACACCACCATGAGCATGATGATTAAAAGAGGACCTCACATTAGGCCTCTCAGATAGACTCCAATGACTATATCAATGATTTCAATCTAAATGGATCAATGTGCTTGGATTAGGAAATAATTACATAAAAACCATTAATGAAAGGATTAGGGAAACACACTCTAATGAAACTTGAAGAAGATATAATATTAATTGGATCTAATCAATTTATAAAAGTATAAACTGCATGTAGTAGCGATCACATGATGTGTCCCTTGACCCATAGTCTGGATCTTGTATATGGATTGTTTCATAAATCAATTTCCATGTACTAATACATGATATGTAGGATTAATATCTATTTTGGCCTTGTTCTAGTACATGTCTCCAGGCCCTGCGGGTTTTCCAGTGTACCAGTACATGGATTAGCCCATGTACATGGACTAAGCTGTGTTACTGTGGGGGAGTACACGACGCGCTCCAACATTTGTATTCCAATGATGTCCATGAACATTTTGAGAACACACCGATTAATCCAAGAGATACAACACATCGTAGGATTGGGTTCACATGTTCTGTGACATTTATCCTCTATATGAAACCCTATTTTTCACCCAGGAGTCCCTACAAAGAATTTTTCTTTGGATTACATGATGTTTTGTATATGATTTTACAAAATAAATCATCTATTCCCATGTTCGATCACTCACCAAATGACTTCGATCTAGTTCTCATTCATCTATGAGATTCAATATCACAACTTTTCCAAGACTCTCCATCATCAAACATTGAATTCCATCATTAGATAAAAATAGAAAACATATCAAATTATTATTCATTGGTGTGTAGTGAAGAATGAATATGAAAAAATTGGGTATCCAATATCATCTGAATTACTCGATCACTTTCATAACTCATCATTCATGACATGAAAAACTAGGATCCTCAATTTCAGATTGTCCTATCCTGAAACTGTTTCACAATAATCTATTGATCGAGATTTGACATATAATGGTCCAAAAGAAGAACTCCCATGGTTAACATTGAACTAAGAGTGTAAATCCCCAAAATAGATTTAATTAATAGACCTTGATCGATGTTCATGTTGATATTGTTTAATTTTGATTAGATATAAAATCAAAATAAACCAAATTACTAGGATTTTTCCCCTTAAAAACAACACAGAGAAACCCAATCCTCAAGATGATCAAACTGAAGATCAACCTATTAATTGATTTATTTGTGTTCATATTAGAAATAAATAAATGCAAATAATAATATTACTCAACACTATTTTGATTGATAAAGAATTATTAATGGGTTTTTTCAATTGTTGTTCGCCATACCCAATGAATCTGAGGTGCATCGATTGTTGGTCCGCTATCAAGTGACTAATTTCTAGAGGGGATTATCCTACAATCTCTTTAAGGGTTCTCCAATGTATATAGGGTAATGGAACAAACCATTAAATTCTCATTGAAGCATATTTTTAATGAATAATTAGTTTTTGTGTCAATAGTTAAAATAAAATACATTATAGAATTATTTAATTTATTTCCATGCTTGTGAATAATTTCCATAGATAACCTGCTCCAACTGATGTTATGTTGTGCCTAGGGTAAACCGTTTTGTTAACTCAAAATACCCATTGATATCTAATCTAGGAATCCATTTATAATTTATATATATTATTATGAAAACATCGTGTGCGTGTAATTTAATATAGTTAAAACATATACTCTGAGAACAGTGGGTCTCAAAATTGCATGTTTCCTCAATGTCCAGTACTGAAAATAATATATATAATATCTGAAAATTATACACATAAAATATGCAACATTACATATTTCAATTTAAATAGGATCTGAACTATTGCAAAATGAATGTATATTGATAGATGAATAAACTTGTAATGGTTGAAAAATTGGAATTAAGCAAGATTCTAAGTGTCAATATCATTATTTATGGTACATGATAATTTTTATATGATGGTATTGTACATTTATATCATTTTTTCAGTGAATTGATGTGTTAGTCTAGGATTAAGTCATGAATTATTTAGGTGTTCGTGGATTTCATGCCATGTTTACCAATGTGGTTCTGGGGTTCTTCCTGATTCATGTTTCCTAAAGTGGATCAATGGAAAATGTGATGGATGTGGATCATGTGGCAATATAAATAAGTGTTTTCCTGAAGTGTTGTGATGGTAAAATTTCTTTGATAATGGGTAATGTGTTAGATGTTGTAACGCCCCGACCCCAGTTACCCAGAGTCGGTGCATTATTACATAACATTGGCATGATCACAAGAAAGATCAATTCTCGAAAGACCAATTAGTTTAGTAGCCTTTGAAAAACTAAATACATTAATAATGTTTACACTACATCATAAAATGAAAACTACAACAATATAGTCTGCATAGTCCACACTCTTATCCTTTCATACTATCCCTGGAGGTCATTCATAAAATTACTTGTTCACATCCTGGGAAAAATAAAACATATAAAAGGTGTGAGCTCAAATTCCCTGTAAGGATAACAATATAGAGGAAACTTTCAAAAATATGGATAAACATTTAAGGTAATGTATAGCTAAAACAAAAGCCTTTTAAACTTGAACTCCAACATTGTATGGATAAAATAAAATTAAATAATTCCATTTACTTATTCACATTGATATTCTACTAATCGAATAATCACATGCAAAATCAATAACCACTTTCATAATGATGGAATGCATAATGCCAGACTATCATAACCACATAGACAATGCCTCGGGCCAAGACTAAAAATAAGATTTTTTTCAAGGACTTGTTCCAAGACACTAGGTTGTCTCATGAGACCGATCGATGCATCGAGGAGCTATAGCGGGCTCTAGCCATAACTTATTAAGTCCAATGCATTCCTCATACAAACAGGTTTAAACATAACATAAACATTCGTATTAAAACTAGCATACGAAATGTCAATACATTCTCCATAAACCATGAATGGTATAAAAATAACACATCCACATTCAAACATATCACAAAAACATTAATACAATATGGAATTTTTCTATCATAATAAATTAACTTCAAATAAGCTTAAAATCTATCAAAGGATGTTGACATAGATGAAATCAAAACTATTTGAGAGGAATACCTATTTTTTAAATCATTTAAAAGTAACATAATAATAAAATAAAACATTTACTTTGAAAGTATTATTATAATCTCGTAATGTAAGCTTTGAATATTTTATAATGGCAGAAAATAGCTGCATCCACCGTATAAGTTAAAAAAAGACATTCTTACCTTAATTTTTTCGAAAAGGTTAAAAAGGACCTTGTTTGGAAAACGACGGAAAGATTCCTTTATAAAATCTTACAAAAATTAAAAGAAGGGTATAAATTCATTTAACCCATAATCTGTAAAATAGTAAGAATTTTTTGAAATACACTATCAAGAAACATGGATGTGGATGATAAAGAGGTCCCAGTAGATAATTATGTATAAACAACCTCGGATAATGAAGAGACTATGAAATAACCCTTAACATGGACATTTCCTTGGTTGTGGGTAGGTCAACCTCCTATATAATGGAGAAATTATTGTTATTAAATTATTCAAGAATCATCTACATTAATATGATATCATATATTATCTGTTATCATTGATTTTTTAATAATATCTTAGTATTATCATTGTTTCGGGTGTTAACTTACTTGTTTTATTTTATATGTTTTGTTACGTAAGCCATGTTTTTCATGGATAGGTTATGTCTTAATAATATCCAAGATGATATCAAGTCTTTATATACTATTATTAATCATCAAATTAGAATTAGACTTGAATGGATACGATGTAGAATGAATCTAATCGCATTCGTGGAGACGGTAGTCCATCCGTACGCACGACCGACAATATCATTCTTTTGATATTAAAATAATATATAATTGGATGGTATATCATATATAAAGAATCATTATCATGTTAAATTTATTATTTACATGAATTAAATATCATTATTATACTCATCCAAATAATAATTTATTGAATGACAATTACAGCACGACGTGGAGACGGTAAGCCGTACATACACACGTATGGTGACATGCCATTAAATTAATGGATATAATACAGAATATGGTTATAACATATTTATAATAGAATAAAATTATATAGAAGATACTGGTGTTATTATTTGAAAATATAAATATCAAAGAAAGAAGAAGTTGAAGAAGAAAGGAACTTGAAAGAGGGTGGTGAAAACATTACCTCTTCTTTGGGTTCTTCCTTTTGATTTGATCAAAAGGGCTCTTAGGATGGCTTTCTAATCAAACTAAGGCCTCTAGGTTGTAGTGAGGGAAGATGAGAGAGTATTTGGGCAGTGGTTTGCCGAACCAAAATGCATTTAATGTTTGAATTAGTGAGAAGGGGGAGTGCCCTTTTATATGAGGGGTGAGGGGCACCTTTGGAAAATCTAAATAGATTATTTTATAATAAATTCATATTCGGTTTATAATGGCTCAAAAGTGGATTATTTAAAGATTAAGGTGGGTATGAGATGAACTCCACTCAACCAATAGAATTTAGACAGGTTTGAGTCATTATATTAACCTTACCTTTTAGTTTTAACTCTTAGTTAATTAGTTTGACCCTTTCCATGTCACTTTGTATTTTTATATTATATAGTTAATAAACGTACTATATACATCCAACAGACCCCCAAGTGGTCCATTAATGATACACCTATCATGATATAAGTCTCTTGGCAGTACCTTAGATTTTTAGGAATTTAATATCAATTAATAATAGAATATTTGTTTTAAAAACTCTTTTATGTCAATTTTGAGATATTTTTGAAAATTGATTTTTGTGAAAATAATAAAAGAATGATTACTTCAAGAAACGTTAATTAAATCAATCCTAACGTGTCATATTAACCTATAAAACTAGTTTGATTTATAAAAAGTCTCTAATTATATTTATTTGGGTATTTATAATATCAATTATTTTAATTGTTCACTATTTTGGTAATTACTGCATCATCATTGTGTCATAAATAAATTAAGTTATTTAATGTATAAAAATTATAAATAAAATATAATTATGTATGAAATCCTTTTATATTTCTAATTAATATTTACAATCGAATTTATCTTCTGTACAAACCTATATTAAAAATGTTTTAGTAAATAATCATTGATTGTAACTCTTTTAACTCTTCTTTGAAATAAATAATAATAAATGTCCTAATCGAATACAAGTGGACCTAAATGATAATATTTTACTCCTAAGGTTTTTTATGGTCGAGATAAACTTTTCCAATAGAATTTTGACATGTGTTATGGTAATATTAATATCATTTTTACCCTTAATTACCCTATTTACTTTTAACCGGGGTAAATAAAAGTAAAAAGTTACTATTCACCAAAAATTATTTTCATCTCATTGAACCAAATTTTACTCCTTGCTATTAACCGTGTCTTTAGGATTTTCAAAATTCCACTCATAGATGTGGTAAAATTATGTTTTATGAAAAATTCAGTTTTTAAACTACCACTTAGTGGTTTTATTATTCATCAAAAAAATGAATGTTTCCAGAAAAATACCAAAAATTAGGCCTAATATATATTTGATATTATGAATTCATAAATGTTGTCTATTTTACCAAATTAAAAACATATCAGTTGCATTAATTAATTTAAAAATTAATTCTCGTCGTCAAAACAAATAGCGTGTTTTTAAGAGATAATAACTATCAAAAGATTGACACTTGTTTATGTCTGGATTAAATGTGACATTACATCCAATGACCAACATTGTTTTAAATGGTAAAACTATATTATAAATATAATTTAAAACCACTCAAATTAATAATTTATCACTATTAATTATTTCGATTAAAAAAATTGTTTTTAATTAAAATTTAGTAATTTTCACTATTCATCAAAATATAAAAGTTATACGAAAAGTACCAAAATTTTACCCTAAGCTAACTTCAATATTACTAATCCAAAAATGAAGTCCATTTAGAAAGATAAAATTTATAAAATTTCAAAAAGTAGTTATTACTATTCATAAAGGTTAGTTTGATTGGTTGTGGTGTGTTAGAATCTCGAAGTTGCGTACAATGCATGCCATTGCATTATTCAAAGGGAAAATGTACCATTGAAGCTTGGGATGTTTCATTGTAAATTTTTGATGTCTCAATTCTAAAAAATAAATTTATTTAGTCAAATTGAATATATAAAAGTTTAAAATATTGGATTTAAAAAGGGTTCACTATTAAAAGTTTGTAAAAGTGAAATACTGAAAATGAATTTGTTCTTACATTATGTCTAAGAAAGTCATAATATGAATTATATAATTATAAGGATAATATAAAGTTTAAAATTTAGTTAATAATATTCATAACCTCTTTTGAACGACTTGTTTGGTAAGTCATGAGGCACATGAACTCAGTGTTGCGTGTAGTGCAAGCTATTGAATTATTTTGAAAAATTAACACACTATGAAATCATGAGCTGTTACATTCTCCCCTCATTCAATCAATTGCGTCCACACAATTTGAAATTGTTCTTCAAAAATAAAAGGTTAAATATAGAAAATATCTTTGTGGGAAAACCCACATCGGAAATTGGGTTAATAAAATTTATTCTTAAAAAGAGGAAAAGAGAAATGAAAGGGTCACCACCAAATTATGACCCCTATTCGGAGAACATTGGTAGGAATTAGAGACATATAATTGGAGGAAAAACATAAATATTTATAGGCAGTGATTGAGGTCATCAGTCACAAACAAGTGTAAAATTGAGGTCCTTAAATTCATCAATCTATGATGATTTAAAATACCACCGGTTCAGCAAAACATATGGTATTAGGATAACACATTTTTTTAAGATCCCTTCACTAAATTATAATAATTAATTTCTTCATTGAATAAGAGAAGAAGAAAAATATATACTTGACAAGTAGAGTCTCATACTTTAACTATGTTCTACCACAAACTCATCTTTAACTCGAAAAGATAATAGATCTTAAAAATAATATTCTATTTATCCTATTCATATAGGGTAAAAAAATGAATTTTTAATTCATCAAGTAGAACCATTTAAAAAACGACATTATTCAATCCAGGACATCACGTGGGTCAGTGGTGCGTGATACACCCTTGTCACCTTTCGGTTGTTGGTTCATGTCTCGCGGCATTGCCGGACGCAACGGGTTGCCGCCTGACCTCCGGGTTGTCCTTTTATGGCAATCCAAAATAATTCAAACTAGAACAATCCAAAATACTTCAGTCCAAAAGGAAGGTAAACACAATGAAGATCATTTTTTCCATGTCATAACATGTGATCACCTTCATCATGTTTTCTTTTAAAACATTGCAACATCATGAATTACCATTAAACCATATCGATTACATTTAGGATCCCTTATTCTTTAAATAATAATAGAAAAACTTCTTCAATCCAAAAATGTTGTAAACCCCAATAATGATGGAATATGCAAATCATTAATCAGTTTCAAGGTAGTCAAGAATATCCAATATAATTTATCCAAATCAATCATGTTTTATTCTAAAATCACTACCTCAGTATCAAAACCATATTATGGTTTATCTTTCTCTCAACAATATATTTTCCAAAAATTTAACCTTCTATTGAGTCACTTTTCGTTATTCCACACAATCTCATATCCTTAATGAAATAGTACTGCATTACAATCCTTATATACACTATATTTATTATAACAAGTAAATTGTTGATACAACACTCAAATGACATAGTCAAAATAAGATCTCTAATCATTCCACTTCATCTGTGGTAGTATCATAACTTGATTATTATCCAATAGCATCATTTGTTGCATAGTCTGATGACTGGGACACAGGTTCGCATAGTGTCCAAACTACTTGCAAATGATGCATTGTACATTTGAAACCATTTTCTTACCCTTGCAGTCACATAATTTTTTCCCTTTTCTTCCACACTTATAAGAAACAGTCATTCCTTTCAGGGAAGTTCTAGGGTGTTTCTTCCCACAGTTATCACATATGGGAAAATTCTTTTTTTTCCCTCTTCCCTTTATCAATCTTTCTCTCTTCCGTCCTTTTCTTCTCTTTCTTCCCTTCAAATATATAGGACTCAGTGAACTCTTCACTTGTCTTAGCAACACATGATATTATTTCTTCATATGATGATAAAACATGGGAGACTATTTATCACATAAATTTTGGCTTATGACCAAGAAAATATGATCCTTATTTCTCATTGGATCATGTGAATTTCTGGAGTTCTCATTCCTTCTACTGGGTGCCATTTCTAATCAATGGAATACACTAGATTAGTTTATAAATAACAATATCTAATCCCAAACTTGTGAAACAGATAACATATATTAAATAGTGTATAGATATAATCCATAATCATAAAAATGTCTCCTTTGAAGAAGTTTATTCTCATAAACCCTTCATATTGATTTGTGAAGAAAATGTTAATTATCCTAAGCATATCCCCCAGGACTGTCGTAACCAAGAGTGAAGCAAGGCCCGTTTTCATGCACCAGTTCCCGTTCGAGTCTAGTTCAAAGCAGTGTTTTCTGGTTTTACCTATAGGTACATCTGTGCTAGAGCCTCCTCTACTTGCTCATATCCAGACAGGTATGTATTGCTCGAAAACTCACAAAATTTCTACAATACCAAAATTCTATGAAGTTCTTCTAAACTAATCCTCAAAGTTCATCTTAGGTCTACGTGCTCTAATCAAAGTTTATCTAAATCTAGATTCCAATGTTTGTACTAAACTTCCTCTATTAACAATTGTAATGCCCCGACCCTAGTTAGCCAGAGTCGGTGCATTATTACATAACATTGGAATGATCACAAGAAAGATCATGTCTCGAAAGACCGATTAGTTTAGTAGCCTCAGAAAAACTAGATACATTAATAATTTTTAAATTACATCATAAAAGTAAAAATACAAACATATAGTCTCCATAGTTCACACTCTTATCCCCTCATACTATCCCTGCAGGACATTCATAAATTACTTCTTCACATACTAGGAAAAATAAAACAAAGAAGAGGGGTGAGATCAAATGCCCAGTAAGGATAACAATATAGCGGAAACTTTCATAAATAAGAATAAACATTTAAGGAAATGAATAGCTAAAACAAAATCCTTTTAAACATGAACTTCAACATAGTATGGAAAAAATAAAATGAAATAATTCCATTTACTTATTCACATGGATATTCTACTAATCGAATAATAACATTCAATATCTATAACAACTTTTATAATGATGGAATGCATAATGCCAGACTATCATAACCACATAGCAAAGGTCTCTTTCCAAGACACCAAATAATATTTTGTCAAGGCCTTGTTCCAAGACACTAGATTGTCTCATGAGACCTACCGATGCATCTTGGAGCTTTAGCAGGCTCCACCCGTCACTTATTATTTCCAATGCATTACTCATATGAACAGGTTTAAACATAACATAAACATTCGTATTAAAACTATCATACGAAATGTCAATACTTTATCCGTAAACCATGAATTGTATAAAAACAAAACATCCACATCAAACATATCAGAAAACCTTCAATACAATATTGAAGTTATGTATCTTAATAAATAAACTTCAAATAAGATTAAAATCCATCAAAGGATGTTCACATAGATGAAATCAAAACTATTTGAGGGAAATATATATATATTTTTGAAATAATTTAAAAGTCACATAATTATAAAATAAAACATTTAGATTTAAAATATTCTTATAAGCTTGTGAAAGAAGCTTTGAAGATTTTATAACGGCGGAAAATAGCCGCACCCGCCGTAAAATTTAAAATATACATTTTTACCTTAATTCTGTCGAAAAGGTTAAAAAGGACCTTGTTTTGAAAACGATGGAAAGATTCCTTTATAAACATCTTATAAAAAGATAAACAGGGGTATAAATGTCTTTAACCCAGATTCTGGAAAATAGTAATAATGTTTTGACATAAACTTTCAAGAAACATGGATGTGGATGATAAAGGGGTCCTAGTAGATACTTATTCATAAACAACCTCGGATAATGAAAAAATTGTGAAATAACCATTACCTTGTACTTTTACATGGTTGGGGGTAGGTTAAAATCCTATACGATGGTGAAATAATTTTTATTAAATTATAAAATAATCATGTACCTTAATATGATATCATATATGATCTTTTAACATTGATTTTTTAATAATATCTTAGTATTATCGTTGTTTCGGGTGTTAACTTACTCGTTTTATTTTATATGTTTTGTTACGTAACCCGTTTTTTTCATCGATAGGTTGTATCTTAATCATATACAGAATGCTATAAAGTCTTTATATATTATTATTAATCATCAAATAAGAATTATTCTTGAATAGATACGATGAAGAATGAATCTCATTGCGTTCGTGGAGAAGGTAGTCCGTACGTACGCACGAGCGACAATATCATTATTTTTATATTAAAATAATATATAATTGGATGGTATATCATATATACAGAATCATTATCATGTTATATTTATTATTTACATGAATTACATATCATTATTACACCCATCCAAATAAAAAAAATTTGAATGACAATTACACCACGACGTGGAGACGGTATGCCGTACGTACGCACGTATGGTTACATGCCATTCAAAGGATGGATAGAATACTGAATATGGTTGTACCATATTTATAATAACATCACATTATATAGAAGATACTGGAGATATTATTTTATAATATAAATAACAAAGAAATAAGTTGTTGAAGAAGAAAGGAACTTGAAAGAGGGTGGTGAAAACATTACCTCTTATTCGTGTTCTTCCTTTTGATTTGATCAAAAGGGCCCCATAGGATGGCATTATGAACAAACTAAGGCCTCTAGATTGTATGGAGGGAAGTTTAGAGAGTATTTGGTCAGGGGTTGGCCGAACCAAAAGGTACTGAATGTGTGAATTAGTGAGAAGGGGGAGTGCCCTTTTATAAGAGGGTTGAGGGGCTCCTTTGGAAAAGATAAAAATATTATTTTATAATAAATTCATATTCGGTTTCTAATGGCTCCAAAGTGGATTATTTAAAGATTAATTTGGGGATGGGTCGAAAACAACTCAACCAATATAATTTAGACCGGTTTGGGTCATTATATTAACGTTATATTTTAGTTTTAACTCATAGATAATTATTTTGACACTTACCATGTCACTTTGTATTTTTATATTATATAGTTAATAAACATACTATATACATCCAAGATACCCCAATGTGGTGAATTAATGATACAACTATCACGATATAAGTCTCTTGGCCGCAAATTAGATTTTTAGGAATTTAATATCAATTAATAATATAATATTTGTTTTAAAACTCTTTTATGTCAATTTTGACACTATTTGGAAAACTGATTTTTGTGAAAATCATCGAAGAATGATTATTTCTAAGAAAGTTAATTAAATCAATACTAACATTTCATATTAACCTATAAAATTAGTTTAATTTATATAAAGTCTCTAATTATATTTATTTGGGTATTTATAATATCAGTTATTTTAATTTTTCACTATTATGGGAATTACTGCATCATCATTGTATCATAAATAAATTAAATTATTTAATGTCTAAAAATTATAAATAAAATATCATTACATAGGAAATCATTTTAACTTTATAATGAGCATTTACAATCAAATATATCTTCTGGATAAACCTATATTAAAAATGTTTTAGTAAATAAACATTGATTTTAACAATTTTAACTCTTCTTTGAATTAAATAATAATAAATGTCCTAATCTAATAAAAGGAGACCTAAATGATAATATTTTACTACTAAGGTTGTTTTTGGTCGAGATACACTTGTCCAATAGAATTAGGATATGTGTTAGGGTAATACTAATATCATTTTTACCCTTATTTACTCTATTTACTTTTAACCGTGGTAAATAAAAGTAAAAAGTTACTATTTAAAAAAAATTATTTTAATCTCATTGAACCAAATTTTACTCCTTTATATTAACCGTGTCACTTGTATTTTCAAAATTCCACTCACAGAAGTGGTAAAATTATGTTTTATGAAAAATTAAGTTTTTTTACTACCACTTAGTGGTTTCACTATTCATAAAAAATAATGATTGTTTCCCGAAAAATACCAAAAATTAGTCCTAAGCTATATTTGATATTATGAATTCAAAAATTATGTCTACCAAATTCAAATCATATCAGTTGAAATAATTTATTTAAAAATTAATTCTCTTCGTCAAAACAAATAGCGTGTTTTTAAGAGATAATAACTATCAAAAGATTGACACTTGTTTATGTCTGGTTTAAATGTGAAATTACATCCAATGACCAACATTGTATTAAATGGTAAAAATATATTCTAAATATACTTCAAAACCACTCAAATTAAAAACCTATCACTATTAATTTTTTCGATTAAAAAAGTAGTTTTTAAATAAAATTTAGTAATTTTCACTATTCATCAAAATATGAAAGTTATTCGAAAAGTTCCAAAATTTCACCCTAAGCTAATTTTGATATTACAATTCAAAAAATTAAGTCCATTTCGAATGATTAAATTTAGAAAATTTCAAAAAGTATGTATTTCAATTCATAACGGCCATTTTGACTGGTTGTGGTGTGTTAGAATCTCGAAGTTGCATACAATGCATGCCATTGCATTATTCAAAGGGAAACTTACAGCGGAAGTTTGGGATTTTTCATTGTAAATTTTTTATGTCCCCATTCAAAAAAGTAAAATTATTTAGTCAAATTGAATATATAAAAGTTTAAAATATTGTATTTAAAAAGGGTTCACTATTAAAAGTTTGTAATAGTGCAATACTGAGAATGAATTTGTTCTTAAATTATGTATAAGAAACTCATAATATGAATTCTAAAATTATAAGGATTATATAAGGTTTAAAATTTAGTTAATACTATTCATAACCTCTTTTGAACATCTTGTTTGGTAAGTCATGGTGCGCTTGAACTTGGTGTTGCGCGTAGTGCAAGTTACTGAATTATTTTGAAGAAATAACACACTATGAAATCTTGGGGTGTTACAGAGGTGTATCAAGATATAGTAGATAGACATTTTTAATGATACTAATCATGGGGTTGAGCCCATTGAGGACATGCACACATAGATAATAGCCCATGTGGTGGTCTTGGACATTGGTTTTTTGTTAATATCTTTTATTGATGGGAATCCTTAGGTGATGGTTTCATTCATCAAACTAGAGGTGGGATACACTATAAGTGGCCATAGGAATTCAGAGGTTATTTTAATCAATGATTTGGAGTGTGATACCAACAAGGCATAGTATTATTTAGAAATAATTAATATAGATTTGAAGAGGATAGTTGTGGAACATGGTTCTTTTATTCATTGGTCAACAGAAGGACATTATAAATGTGTTATTATGTATATTTGGTTGGAGATGAGTGGTAAAACATCAATATCCCTTAGGATGTATACAGACTATTGATTCCTAATCCAACTTTGGAAAAACTTGAGGTTGATAATTTTTTAACATATATTTGGTCAACCATAGATTCGAATGGACTATAGTAATTATATTTGTAATCATATGTTACACTTTATAGATACGCATATACATTTGATTTTTATCATGGTACCCCAATGGTGGTGTCTTATTAAATTATAAACATACACATTACACGTAATTTCAAGGATGTGTGAAGACTATGATTCATGAGATTAGAAATCAAAAATGCATAATGAATAGTTCATTGATTGGTATAGGTGCAGAGGAAAAACTAGAATGTTGATAATGAACATAGGTGTGGGACTAGGAAAATCCTTAGTATTGTGATAGTATGTTTATATTTATTTAAAACCCAATATATTATTAAATAATGGGTTATATAGTAAACAGAATTATAGATCATAGGCCATTTCAGATATTTATTTTAATTTAATGAAATTCAAATTATGTTTTAGTTAGATATGGTGATGTGTTGCATAATGATGAATTATTTTTCTAATATTTTTTAAATTAATAATATCAAAGTTTGTATTTTCCCTAATAGAACTTCCTTGATCCCCAAAACTAATTGTAAGCCTCTTCAATTAACTATTCTTCTCCTTATACAAGTGACACTCTATGTTGATTTCTATTCAAGAATCCTGAGTAGGGAACACTACAATAGAATTATCACATTAACATAGAAAAACATCAATTGCATTTCCCCAAAATTAATCAATAGAAAAATATTTATGAATTCATTACATTATCAAAAAACCCATCCTTTCAATTTCCACAGTTTTTATAGATTTAAATGACACATTTTTTTGAAAATCAATATATATATGACAACCAAGAACCATTTCTTGATTAATAATTTTCTATCTCTTTCTCTGTAGAGTGATTCAATAAATCATATAACAATGAATCACCAATTTCATTTTTTTTTCATCCATCCATGTAAATAGATTCACTTTAAATTATTGTCTGATTAAATATAGATGAACATCATTTTTCCATTCATCTTAATATTTATACAATTACAACTATCTATTTAAATTAATTTTAGTTACACCATATTATAATATATATATATACCCTATAAAAATCATCAATCAACTAAAGAGATATAATAATACCAGAAGACTTTATAGAAAATACCTTCATTTTACTAGTTTCCATTAATTTGAAGATAACCATTGAATTAATCATTAGATAATAATCACATATAGATATATTGACATTTATTGAAATTCATAAACTTATCATATTTAGGATTCTAATAAAATTCTCAGAAACAAACTCCTTATTTTTTTTAGAATATCTATTGAGAAATACTTAGAATTTATATATCACATAAATAGTATTTCTCTATTGCATTACTTAATTAGTAGGGTCTATTATTCACAATCAACAAATTTTTTTTGTGTAAACTTTGTACTAATAATAAATAATATTCATGAAATCCAATTGGGAACTATTATATATTTTGTTCGATTTATTTTCAATACCCATATACATATATATATATATATTCCTGAATAATTTAATAATTTTATATCTATTTTATTACACTTTAACTATATATTTAGATAATGAAATACCCATATTTATAGTGGGGAATAAATAATCTCTATCATTACATGAGGAATGATGAGGGTAAAAAATGAACTTGATTAATTAAAATCCTAAAATTCATTTAATAGTAATAAATTCATAGATTTATTTTTATATAAAATAGCCCACTCTAATAGTAAATTATAAATTGTTTCTGTCAATGAAATTATAAACTATGGTAAAAAACATCAATAAAAAAATAAAACTTACATATTATATATTTCAGGTTGTACATAAATAATAATATCAAGAATTCTTTAAAAAATCTATAATAATTTTTATTTAATAAATATCAATAAATTAATGATTTTAGATAATCATTTTATAATAACAGTATCATTAATTTTATAAAAAAACTATTAATAACTATTTCTAAAAAATTGAGATCACAACATGCAAGAAATTATAAATGGTTTCAAAATAATCATAGCACTACTTATGATTTATCCCAAAATAATTAATTTTGTATACCTATATATTTAAATGAATATCCTTTTTATTTAGTGATAAAAACCAAAATACACTATTGATTGAAGGAAAATTTTATTTTTGTTTCTTCTTTGTGTTTTTAATTTGAAGAGATTTGATTGTTCTATTATTTTAAATTAAATATTCTAAATTTAGGTACACTAAATATTATTTTATTTTCCATCGGACATAGGTATATTGTAGTAGCAAGCCTATTTGAACAAATAAAAAATTGTTGAGTTAATATATATCATTTCTCTAATAAATCCCAATATACAATACTATTTAATCTCATTCCTATGAACACCAAATTTTACCATTGGAGTTAATTAAAATAGATTCATATAACAAAATCATGCAAATTAGAGGAATGACTGAATTTATCTTGAGAAAGATGACAGATTATTAATTTTTTTAATTATTGAAAAAACATTTTTCATAAATCACTTATGATTTTATTTTAATTAGACAACTTCTCATAGGGAATTTAAATTTTAATATTTCACTGATAATATTAAAAAAATACTTATTGTCATTTTTGTTCAATAATGATTTGGATCAATGAGCTTCTATGCCTGAATATGGGCTTTTCAAGACTTTAAGATTGATTATTTTTAGAGATAAGAAGATAAATATTCAAATCTAGTGGGCCAATATTTATTATGCCTAATATGGTAGTGTTCCTATGGAAATGACACCAAATAAATCTAATGAGATTAATATGGAGGATATTCCTCACATGGAATGGGGATAACATGGTTATAGTTGTGAAAAAATTATCACTTTTGTCTTAATGTAACAATATTAATTTAATAGAAGTTGTATTGTAAATATATTCTTATGGTTATTTCATTTCATAATAAATCTTCAAAAAAATTCATAGAATTTCTTTTTTATATTACATTCTATTCATAAATTACATTAATGACATGGTATTTCACTATTTATTATCCTTTTAAATTTTTATTAAATATGATATTTTATGAAATATTCCACATTAAAATGAAAAAATGTTCCATGGATTCAATATTAAATATGACCATTAAAAAATATTTAATATATATATTGAAAAATAAATGTTAATATTGTAAAAAATAAATAATTGAATTGGGATGAAATGGGACTAGGAAGGGGAATTACTCCTTTTAAGACTTTTTTTGTAATTTCAAAATGGTTTTCTATTATCTTGGGATTTACCTGGTCCAATCCCAAATAACCTCGTGTAAATATGGTTTTTTAAAAACCTCATGTAGGGGATGTTCAAGCTCGTAGTTATTTCCACAAGACTCCAAAAATCTAAATGGCCACCCAAAACTATAATAAGAGCTTATAAGATCCTTATGTATTATTCAGAGATTAGAATGTTTATTATTTAGAAAATAATATGATATCAACAAATAATAATTAATTATACATATATAGATATATCATGTTTTTTTAATCTATTCTAAATTTTATTTGTGCTTAATTAACTATTTGCTAATAAAATATATTTCCATAAAATTTTAACATCAAATATTTAAACTATGATATACATTTTTGAACAATGAAATATATATTTATTTTGTTTCTTTTATCATAACAATGGATAAATTAGTAACTTATTGAGAAAATAATAATTAACTTTCCAAAATTCATTTCCTAAATAAAATTTGGTTTTTATCATGTTTATGTTTATTGTTTTGTATAAAATTTAAAATTCTTATATTATGAATTAAAATAAAATAACATCCATTTGGGATTTATCATTGAAATATTACCTATAAATTTATGATCGAATTTTTTAAAAATTATTGTTTTGGAAAATAGAAAATTTTTATTTTAACAATACCATATCTTTTTTGAATTATTATTATATATTAATGAGATAAAAAAATTTGAAACCATTTTGTGAAATATATGTATTTAATAATTTTTATTATAAATATTAATACATTAATTATTTTTTACAAACCTATATGTTTTATTTTAAAAGAAAGAATTATTTTTCCCATAAATAGTTTAAACACATTAGGAATTTATTATATTAAAAATAATTTTTTAATATTTTTTAAATATAATCAACATAAATGTGTTTCATATTTAGAATCACACGACCCAAATTATATAATTAATTCCACTTTATTTTGATTCATTAATGTTAAACTACATTATGTAAAACACGTTATCACAAAAAACATCTTAAATGGATGATGTAATACATCACATGATGAAGGAATTGAATCCTATTAAAAAACTTATTCTAATCTATTGGATGAGATATTTTCTATGATATCACGCAATTGACACAATTTTTGTCATTTTTTGGAATAACATGATATTTTGGACCCGTGATCACTTTATAAAAAGTTAAAATTTTTACCAAAATTCCATTATCACTCCTTATAATAGTGTTATTAGCTCACCCATTTGAAATAAATATTATAATTATATTCCCTAACAAAAATAAAACATTATTACTTCTAATAAAATCCCATTTCACATTATTTGGATTTTTGGTTTAATTTATTATCAAAATCTAACAATTTCTTAGTGGGATTCATTGGGAATTTCTATTTTTTCAACATGAGTATGAATTTTTACATATCTTATTTCTATTATATTTTAATATTTCAATTATAATTTATAAATCCCTAAATAATGAAAACATAAAATTTTTTATACTAATTTTTTTAAATATAATCACCATGAAACTCTTTTCCCCTCTTCAGTAACAAAATAAAAATGTGTTCTATATATGTATGAGCTACAGCCCTATAAGGAATAATGATTCATTTTCCAGCAGAAAAATTTTAGGATAGTCATAACATGATATCTAAAATATATTTATTATATATAATTTTTTTTATGATATCTAATAACAAACAATGTTAAAAATTCATCCCATTCTATGAAAAATTAGAACATCTTATGTATGTTTTTGTGTGCTACCACCAACATGAAAGTGAACAATTCTATTTATCACCAAATCAATTATTATTAATCCAACCATCATAGAATAAGATTCAACACCTTAAAAAATTTATATGGTGTATTAATATTTCTCAAATAATAATTTTTAAATAAATCTCTTGAAATCATACTAATCCATTAACTGTAAAATATATTTCTTATAGCTAGTTTAACAAAATAAATTAATGATGATTTAAATTTCTATAATGGCTGGATTCCCAATTTTAACTTCAACTAATATTTGATATAATAACTAAATAAAAAGTTTTATATTTTAAATGTTATTGTATAAATTGATTCCATTATTTATGGAATGTAGTTTTTTCACAAATAATCCTTCAAACTTGCTCATATCCAAATATAACGATCAAAATCATAACCAAAACTACTATATATTTAAATGATAATACATTAAATAATTAACAATAATAAATTAAAATAATTTTTATGACCAAAGAATAATGAAATGTGGGAGTGAAATTAAAACCAAAACATTATTATGAAATTATTTCAAAACAGTCATATAACTCATACACAAGATTGAATATATATAATAAAAAATTAAAATAATTTTTAACAATAATAAATAGTGATTTTTATGAATTATAGTTATATGAATAAGGTTATAAAGTAATAGATTATGATTATAATATCTATAAAATGGGTATTAGAGAGAGATGATCTATTTGAGAATTCATGGTAAGGGTTTTTAACTCAATCCACCTTCAATATTATATGATTATAATCATATACCAACATTAAATTTTATGGTTTAACTGCTTCCATGAATATTTATTATATCATAAATAATTTTTGGATTTAATTTTTTTATTCAGTTTATTCTCTTCGTTATTTTGGGATATTATTGATAACTTCTACAATGATATTTAATAAATCTAACTACATTTGTAGTAGTAATTATTTTGATTTATATTTATTGTGCATTTCATACGGTGTAATCTATTCTTATATTTTGAGGTAAATTATTATTGAGATATTTTTAATTAATGAGTGATCCTCATCTTGAAAATGGAATCATTTAATGAATTACCCACATTCTCATAATAAATGGTTTCCCCTAAATGTTTATATTTTTCATTCATATAAAAGTATGATTATTTTACATTGAAAAAAATATATTGACCAAATAATAATATAACTCGATATGACATGAATTTTAATGATTATTCATAACCTTACACATGTTCATGCCTAAAGACCTTAATATTTCCATTATATAGGAAACATAAAAAAATCTTCTATCGTTGTCAAAAACCCTTAATTATTCCAAGAAATATTTTCCCATCCATAAGTCCAAAATTAAACCATTATTCATAACCTTTGTAATGGAAATATAATAAAGGGTTAACATTAAATCTCATTGATGGTAAATAGAGGAGAAACATAAGTATAACGTGAACATAAGGGTATTAGAGCATGATAATAACACTATAAGGTCATACCATGTATAAAAATGATCATAGATATCAACCATGGAAGAAATATTTGTAGTAATAAGACATGAATTGTGAGTGAATGAATAGCATAAGTCCTAGAAGTATAAAATTGGACAATGAATTGAAATTTTGGCTTACACTTATGTGTAGATAATATTATGTAAAGGATATATTCTTGGACCATCACATGATGGTTAGTATATGATAATCACCCATGTGCCTAAATTAGTCTTGGGATGTATTCTCGTGTACCCTCTTGTTCTGGGATTATGATTCCATCACATATAACCTCTTGCTATGGGATTGGGGTTCCCTCTACTGTACCCTATTTTTACAAGAATTATATACCCTCCCATGTTCCCTCTTATTAAGTTCATGGGATTCACACCCACATACCCCCTTGTTATGAGCATGGGATTCCAAACCATTTACCATATTGTTATAGGATTTGGACTCTATATTATTTCCCCTCCTTTTACGGGCTTTGTATTCGACTTCATTTACCCTAGTATTACGATATTGGGATACCCTCATATGTAAGATATTGTTATAGGATAAGAATGAAAATCAGTGTATCCTTTGAAATCATTAAACATTAGTAATTATAAATCCACTGAATGGAGATATAGGTCTTTCCCATCACCAAATAAAATCACACATGTATGTTCGAGAAGATAATAAATCATTCATCATGTGTTGTCCCCTAAAAAAGATGAGAATCATAAAGAGCACATCATAAACCAATAAATGGAATGGGTATAATAAAGATGTCCTTATATAATAACCTATAAAAATGGAAATGTTTCTTGGTAATTTAATTAAATCATAAGACATTGAATGAAATAGGTTAAATAGGCATTTTATTAATGTGTATCCTTTGGATGAGAAATGGGTGACATAAATATCATGCAAAAAAATCATAAATTTTTTAGTGAAAGATAATATATGGAATTAAAGGATAACATACATAATTAGTAACATGTATCAAAAAAAATATTTCATCTGATAGGGAATTACTTTAAACATGTTTAAAAAATTATTGTGAAATTTATCCTTTCATTATTGAATAATCTATTTTAAAGCAGAACACATTTTTAAAAACCTCTTTCTTTAAAAATATCCCTTAAAAATATATGGAATATTTTAAGATGAAAGAAAAATTTAGAATCATTTTATGTTAAAATTACCTTAAAAAATTATTTTAATAAAATAAATCATTTTTAAAACATTTGGGAAAACATGGTATTTAAATGAAACATTTTTCCCACCGAATAATGAAATAATGTAAGATTTTCTTAAAAATATTTTTTTTACATATCATATGTACCAAGGAGTAAAAAAAACCCAACCAATAAATTAATATTTCATGAAAAAAATTATTAGAATTAAATAAAAATAATTCATGAGATATAGATCATAATATTTCATAAATAGATGCATAATCATAAACAATCTTGATAAACAATGACATTGTCAGAATAAACTCAAACCACTATTTGTAACACTGAATGAAAATCCCCATGTAATAATTAAATTACATGAAATTTAAAATATAAATTATATAATAATATTCATGATATAAAATTCTAACTTTTTGAATATAAACCTCATAATAGAATATAAGGTCTTAAAAAACTTGTGTCTCTATTAATGAAAATTTAGATAAAACATCTTTATAGATTTTGTGACCATTAAACTGTAAAACCTAATAAAATGGAGAACAAAAAGTAGATATGATAGTACAATACTTTTACTTAGAATAAACATAACATTCATTAATGAGATGTATATATACAACAAAAATGAAATTATTGGTGAATATATAATAAGTCCTATAAGAAGAATAGTGTCATTAAAATATAGCTACCTTTTGTATTGAATTTATATTAACATAGCCAAGACTCGGGTATAATAAATATAAAATTAATATATATATATATATATCAATGAATAATATTATTATATATCATATGATATATTATTTTATTATAACTTAATATAACTTATTTATTACCAATTTCTGGTTATATTTACATTTCAGGTAATAACCACTTTATTTTTCACATATGTTTTGAATTGAGATTCACAATAATATTAACTATATCGGGAATTTCATAATTAATGAATACATAAAAATTCATTAAATATAATATATAGCCATTATATAATATATATAATAATATTTAATAGATTTATATAAGAATTGGATTACCTCGCTTATGGAGATGGTAGGTCATAAATATGCAAGTATGTTTTTTTGTTATCTTATTGCATTGAAAGAATGGTTGTAAATAGAATATATTTATACAACTATATATTATTGTTTGAGTAAAATTATTATTTCATATATATAATATACATTCTCTAGAACCATTATTAATATATTTTTTGTTTTGTGTGATGAAATCCCATCTCTTTGAGGATGCGTTAGTCCACACATCCCAAAATGAAGTTATCATGTCCCTAAAAAATCGAAATAATGATGTTTTGTTTTAAATAATAATTATATAACCATAAAAATATTATTTATATCATATAAAAATATAAATTCTGTAATTATTATCACCCTTGTGAGTTTGTAATGGAAGAACGAATAACATCTTTTTGTGGGGCTATAGTATATCGTACAACTAACCGATGATTGTTTATCCCATTTTATGGATTTTTTTATTGTAGTTCAGACCCTTAAAATAATATAATATCATTATATTGAGTATATTGATGTTATTATACAAGAATTTAATAATTATGATTGATGGGGTGTATGAGGAAATAAATCACAATTTTCTCTTGATGGATCTTGCATATTCTTTGGTTAATACCTTTTTGTTTGCACCAATAGAATTCTATGGATATCATTAAAACCGAATTGTAAATAATATTGTGTGATGAGGGAATATGAGAACTATTTTTTTATTTTTTGGATGATCCAATGGGATTTATGGGAGTGAAGAAGTGGGGGTGGGGGTGTGTAAGTTCACTTTTATATTGGAGGAGGAGTGTTATTCTTGTAATTATAAAATGGTAAACGCTATTATTGGGTTTCCCATACATAATGTACATACAATAACTATAAATGTAATATACAATAGATTATAAGGGAAATATATGGCCATACAATGTCTTCATTATAGGGTTCTAGGGTATTTTTCCTCTTCAAATAATGATTGACCACTATGTAAACTCATTTTTACCGTAATCATTGTTATTAATTTTAAATAACATTAAATAATTTGTTTTGCCTAAAATTTTGGTAATTTAATGGAAAATATAAATTATTATTAATACAAAAATGAAAAACATTATTAAAAATTCTAAACACTG
The DNA here is from genome assembly GCA_963277665.1 of Viscum album. Lineage (NCBI taxonomy): Eukaryota > Viridiplantae > Streptophyta > Magnoliopsida > Santalales > Viscaceae > Viscum > Viscum album. The sequence goes on along the minus strand of CAUJRU010001279.1, from coordinate 37,747 downwards.
ATGGGGAAATTTTTTCTTTTAAAATAACACCATAGATGAAATATAACAACAAATTTTTAAACAAAATTTTTCAAAATATTGAATAAATTTTATAAAAAAAATCAATTTGAAATTGATTACAAAGGACCAAATTAGACTAATATAATTAAAATTAACCTGCATATATTTTAAGACCAATATAAAAAATAATTAACATATATAAATAAATCATAAATAATGAGATTTTCAATAACAATTTAATATTTTTCAAATTTCACCTAAATAACATCTGAGAAAAATACAAAACAAATATACCAAATATAACATTGAAGTTACACTTTCAAAAATAATTTTGAAATAAAATATATTAATTTTTAAAAATTTATATTTAAAATATGTGTTTCATCGAATGCTATAAAAAGTAATTTTTATATTAATATATATTTGTATTCATAAAATTGGATTTAGTCATATTTCTTATATAGAAAAAAATAAGATTAATCATAAATAGTTTATTTAGTATATAATATATTTTTTAATTTTAATAAATAATTAATGGTTTTTTTAATTTATTGAGATAAAAGGGTATATAAAATTTAAAATAGTTCTCTAAGAAAAGAAATATATTTAAATTAAAATAGTTCAAAATAACATTTCAATGTAATTGATAACCATTTAATTCATTTTATATAAATTTTGAAACCATATTTTCAAAATAATTTTATTATTATTCACAACATCCTTTTCAATGGATAATTGATAACTATAATAATATATAAATAATAATATTAATAGTACATTTTAATTTAAAAAATCATGGACTTACATGGCCCACATGTTATCAAAGGAACTAGGAATTGAATATATGACAAGAAAAACATAGTTTTGTGCATCTCAGAACCGAATATATTTATCTCATGAAGATTGAAATTAATTTGATGTTTTATATAAATAATGAAAAACTTGGTGCATTCATATTACCCATTCCATATTGAGTGTTTCATGAAATAATAAATATCCACTAGATTAAATTAATCGAAAAAACAATTCATAAAAATATAGGGTATTATATTATATCCCCCGCAAATGGAATGTATCAGTCTAAATTACTTTGGTTTTTTGATGGATTAATAATTGATTGTTCTTATCATTTAATCCCACATCGTAAAAATTAATACTAAAACATCATTTTAAAATTAGTATCATATGATAATCTATTTTCCATTGTAAATTAATTTTTTTATTCTTATTTGACATATTCCCCCATCATATTTTCAATGAAAATATATTATGAATGTAAAATTAATTTCAATTAATTATAAAAAATTAGTATCATATGGTAACCCATTTACCATTGAAATTTAAAATATATTTTTTAAAAAGAATAAATACGAATTAAATCTTATAAGAATTATATTTTATATAAATATTATTGATTTACTCATTATCATTTAATTTTTTTAATATTTAAATCTATGAATGATTAAATTTTTAAATGAATTCATTATTTAATAAACCAAAATGCATGTCATTATATTTATTAATTATTCTGAATTACTAAAAAGCAATTAAATTTTTACATTACATATTTTCATAATTAATGTAAAAGACAATCATTAATCATTACAATATAAAAAATAAATGATTTATATTATAGGGTAGTATATATGTTTTGATAATTTATTTTTGAACGATATTCTATGTATAAATGAATATATGGTTCATTTTATTAAATTAAAAATAATAATTAAAATAATTTATTTTATTAAAATATAATAAAATATTTTCTATCCAATTCATTTTTCATAGTAATTTATTATTTTCATTAGTATTTTTATTTTTTGAAGAAAAAATAGTATATAAATTTGAGAAGGAACTTATTGGTTTTAAATGTGATTGCTATAATATTTGGAAAATATAATTGTATTTCCCAAAAGGGGATATAATTTTGATGAGTTTAAATCAATATTATGTTAAAATCAATGAGTTTTTTTCTCAAAAACTATAGAGTTGAAGATTTAAATTTTTTATGAAACACAATCTACATTATTATTTTTTAAATAAGGGGGAGACTATAATATCAAATGGATTTCCATTTTACATTATATTGAAAATTAAAATTCATTCATGAAAGGATATAATTACTTTTCAATAACCTCTTTGAGTATGGTGTGTTAAGAAGATTGATTGCATTATTCTTTTATTTACAATAATATATTGTCTAATATAATTAGTATTGTATAAAATCTATTAATTTATATGAGGATATGTATTAATTATTCATTGAATTGAACATATTTATTGATGGTATTTGAATATATATTCATCAGACGATGGTTCAATACATGTGATAATATTTCAGTCGGACCCAAAGAACTAAAAATTTCACCATTATATTTAATTACAACCAATTATTATAAATATTCCTTTGGAAGTCACAGAATGTAATATTTTATCATGAGTGAGATAAAAGGTTTTCAATAATTTTGATGTTTACAACAACATTATTTCTACATATTATTTTAATGTATATTATTCAGAGATTTTTTTTAGAGAATTCATCGACAATGTTTTTAATGTGAATAATTTGGGTATTTATTTTTAGAATTAATATTATTTTTAATCATTGAGATCAATGTGATAATATGTAATACCATAGTTTTTATAGAAAACATTTTCATTTAGTTAACTAAAATCCATTAATGATTTGAAATTATTATCTATTCTTAGAAAAAAATTAAAATATAGAAGATAAAATGATATAGAATATATGATTATAAATTACAGAAAATTATTAAATTAAAAAATAATAATAAACTAATATTAAATGACAATTATTATAACATTCCATGTATTTTTACATTCCATGGCTGATAACATCCATTAATATTGCATAAATTACCTAGGGATAATAAAATATACCATTACAAATAGACAATCTTAATGGTAATCATTTCATTTAAGGATCTATACATGTATATCTAAAATAATAATTTGAAAGAAGAAAACTGAGTTTTAATGAGTTTCTTGAAATCTAAAATGAAATTTATTTTTTTTAGATGTGTGAATAAAGAGAAAACACTGAAATTAATTGACATGGATTAATGAAGATAATACAATGTTTATAATTGGAAATTCGAAATTATGAATATGTTCATTGGAAATATGTTCATTAGTTGTTTAATAAAATGATAGGAATAATAAATATTATTATTATTAGTAAAAAAATAAAAAATAAATATATAAAATAATAACAAATATAATCAAAAAAATATTTAATTAAAGAATTTATTTACTAAAATATTTTTAGTTATTTCATTTTGTAATTTTATAATATTATAAATTTAGCGTACAATTTATTTATTATACATTAATAATAATTTTATGTCATAATTATTATTAAAATTATATTCATAGTATATAAATAATAAATTTCAATATTTTTTAATAATGATTATTTAAATGTGATGTATTGTCAATGAATTATTTTTATGTGTAAAGCATATATTTTTTAAATAATTAATCACTTATTAAAAGAAAATTTAAATATAATTTATAGAATATATATAATAACATAAATCAACATTCCTCAAATAGAAATTACTTGGAATGCAATAAGACTGAACTCATTCTAAGCATAATAATAATTGTTTTCTAAAAAATGATTTCATCTATTATGTAAACCTATAATAAAATACATTATTCTACTTTAAAAATTAAAAATAATGAAATGATTTCTATATTTTCAATCGGTAAATAATTTTTTTTAATATGGTAACATTTATTTTAAAATAAAACAATAATTTAAAGGGATAAATATTTATTATAATGGTAAATGAGTAATCTCAAATATTTTTTTATATCTTACATCCCTTTTTATATGCATCACATTTATAATTGTATTAATATTTTGTTGATTTTAATAGAAATATATTCAATAAATTCATCCATGCAACTAATAAGATCATTTTATGCTTATAAATTTATTTTACTAAAAAATTATTTTCTCCGCATTGATATTTTATTTTAAGATATTAAATATATAATTGTTAAAATAATATTTTAATAAAATATATATTCTATAGTATTAATATATTATCACCATTATAATTAGTAAAAAAATAAATTTACAATAATAACAATGAATATTTTAAAATAATTTGTTTCTACAAAAATTAATTTTCAATATATTTTTTTTAATTTTAATGCAACTATTATCATATTTAAAATTAAATTACATTAAATGGAGTCCAAATTCGGAAATTAAATTTCAAAATTTGGAATGGTGGGCTACATGTTGTAGTTTTTTTGGACACATTTGTATTTTATGAATATGTTTGAACTCCTCATTTTGTGGATGAGACAAATAATAAATTGAATTTCAGAATGTAATTATTATAGTAAGAATACATAAATATATTTTTATTGATGAGATTTAAGTTCTAAAATGTATGATGGGAGTTTAGATGGGTTTTAGAAGTGTCATTATTTTAATACTCAATTCTAGTAGAAGTTGATTGGGGACCACAGTTTGTGCATAGTAGATATTAACTATATGGCTCAAATTGTGTTTCCAATTTGTAAAGGTACATGGAATGTTGAAATAATGAATCCCTCATGGGGAAACCATATTACCATAATTGTAGGTGTCACACAGTTTAGAAAATCTCAAACCCATGGATTCCTGACTGTATGAGGTATCTGTTGAAATCAACAACGGGATTCACACAAGATGCACTTGGTTTTCCATATAGTGTGCCTAGTAAAAATTGTTGATGCCACTTAAACACTAGTGGGAAATGGTTAGGCACATGACTTGGAAACTGTGTGGGCTAACCATGGGCCCCTTTATATTTATTTTTAAATTTCCTCCAACACCATTATTCCTTATACACATCACATATTTCCTCATACTAGACAACACCTCTTCACCTTCATGTGATCTCCCTTTGTCTATCTTTCTAACCATGGTAGTTTCAACATCATTTAGATTCAAAATCGAACATAGGTAGTCATGATTGATCACCATTAATCAGTCCACCATCCATCTTATTTTTTTTTAATTTATCTGGACATATAGGTTACTATTTTTGTCTGAGATTATATGACCTATGTCGAGGGTGTTACTCTACTATTATTATTTCCTTCATTTATAGTCAAATAATATCCTGAAAATTGAAATTTAAATCATACTATGTATAAGTATTTTTTTGTATGTTCCAATCCCTTATGGGTGTTTCATTTATAAAATGATTCCTGGTTCCACAAACTAATATCCACCATAAATTTATATTGAGTTTAATAGTAAGTAAAGTTAAATTATTTGATCAAAATATTGATGTTCCAGATCACCATTACATGGTTGGAGGTTGAAAAACTCATCCTTATCCACACATTAAGGTGATTTTAATTACATTATTTTATATCATCCTTGAAAAATGATTACGAAAACCCATGTTTGTGTTTGTAAAATGCATTGGGTTATTTTATTAATTCTATAATGAATTAAAATTTTATATATAATCCTATTCATCCTTGAAAAAATTCTTTATGAATGATGTTTGTGAATTAGTCATCCTTATTAATGGAAATAATCAGAATCTATTTAATGAAATGTGTCTTGACAATCTTTATATGTCATTGTTCATTCTCTTGGACAATATGTTTTTATAAAAGGAATAATTTCATAGTTTGATACATACTAGTGTTCATTAATAATGGTATATATGTTATCATGGGCTGTTTTAATAATATTAAATGAAATCTGATAACAGAGGTACACTATGCCATGAGTGATACTATGATCATGTTTTTGATATGACTTTGTTAATGGAAAATATTAGAAATGATATTTTTCATATACTATATTATAAATAATGGATATAGGGTTGTGTTGTTGGAAAATAAACTTCGCACCAACTTGATCAAGTACATTGGACATGGAGATTCACTCCACTTGGGTTGTTGGACATAACATTCCATGAATTTTTGTTTTTTATACTCAGGCATAGAATCCATTATTATAAAAGATTCTTGGGAATGTAATATGTTATTATGCAGGATAATCATTCATATAGAACATTATTATATATGATTCCCAAGATTGACATCCCTCATTATTCATAAAAATTGGGCATGACATCCTTTCAATTAAAAGAGAATCTTATTATATTATCCTTTTAGGGATGCATTGGTCTTAAGTATGTTTTCCTGCCAGTGCATGTATATCTATACATATATGGTTTCAAATTACGATTATATATAAATTATGTAATTTAAAGACATTATGACATCAGATGAAGTAGGTATGGTCATCATGGTGTCCAGGAAGAACAAACGATAACATGAGTACATTTAAATTATTATATTTTTTGAATTTTTTATCACTACAAAATTACTTATTTTATAATAAAAAAAATAATTTTATTAGATATCATTGGTGGTGTCCTACTTAGAATATCTCACACATTTTTGAATCCATTATTATATTGCTGAAAATATATCCTTCTGCAATGATAAGAATTGGGCTGTTCATTGTGCTATTTTTATTTTAAATAAAATGAATATAAATGGGATATTACAATTATTGATTATAGATGTTCTCAGAAATTAATATAGAGTTGAAGTCATTAATTTTATATTTATATATTATTATTCGATCCTTAATTATTATTTTATTTCTTTTTTTATTCATGTATTCATTAATAAAAATGATCATGCAAGGATGGTTCTCTAGATCCGTCCAAGTTGTGGTTTTTAATTATTTATCTGCCTATTATTATTTCCTTCCACTCCATTATTATTATTAATTTACATTTTCAATTCATGACAAATACAGAGGTTATACTCAACTCATTTTACCTATATTTCACCCATTATTCTTGTCGATAACCTATGTCGTACAATGAGATGTGCCTGCGTTCACATAGACAACCAAATATGGGAACAGTTTTAGTGGATCTCATATATGGATTTTTAAAAGTAGAATATTAAATTTATTTCCATATTTTCCTAATATTTTGGATGGTAGACTTGAGAATAAGTATATGTTTTATGTTTTTAACAAGCTCATGTTTGGATCTTGTAAACCTAAACAAATTTTAAATATCATGTATCATTTTATGATAATGTTTTCAAGAAGATTCATTTATATTATTCATTATTATGTCACCTTGAGAGACAAATGTACTCCCAATGGTTTCTGATTTATGTGTTTTTACCAATATTTTTTTATTTGATGGAAATATTGTTTCATGAATAAAATTAGGAAATTAAATATTCCCATTCCATTCATTTAATTTCCTTGTATATATCATTTAAATATTTTTCGATACTTGATTTATGATCTTTGTTTGAATATTCAAATCATGTAGCACTATACCCTGATTTTATTGTTTCTAGGATTCATGACAATATTAATTTCCTACAAATAAAAATCAATGAATTATATATGATATATATAATGATTATAAAATAAATTGTACCACCTAAATAATGATTTCATGTATAGTTTGATAGGGGTAACATAAATAAAAAATAATGAAATGCTTAATCGATGAACAATTACCCACATGGGATGAAATACTAGTGGCTTCGATTAAACCTGTTCCAAAAAAAATTTATTAATTTTATGGGCCTTTTTAAATATTAATGGGTTATATATATAACTAAACAATAAGTCGAATATTTTAGTTATAATATAATATTAATTTTAATTACCTACTCACTATTACAGGACATCCAATCATATCGTTAATTTTTGGTACCTCTATAATATGGGAATGGGTATTCATTAAATTAAATTATGATTCTTATATTATTATGCTATAATGAATTCCATAATGAAATTTTTTTCTTTTATGAATGTATGTATGTATATAACATGGTCATGATAACTATTTAAAAAAAATCCCCAAATTCACAAAAGGACCCAAGTAGGTCAGTTGGTGCATGTTTCTTATGGTATACACACATTAATTTCCATTAAAATTTAATCTAATATGGTTTTAATTTATAGGTGATGAAAATTTTAATGTATAGAGTGGTGAATCCATAAATGGGGATTCACTTCTTATATAACATAAACTAGGAGGATATAATTGCACATATTTAAGTCACCTTATTATTTCTATCACATGGTATATAATGTTATGGGTGTATGTTAGTGAGAATTGGATAACTATTTAATGCTTCAATAGTCTCTAATATGGTGATACATATAAAATCATGTGGAATCTAACCTAGAAAGTCCCCTAACATGATAAAGACCCATAATAATTTTCACATATTCATTATTTTTCCTATTTAGTTAATTAATAATCAAATTACTAACTATATAGTGTTTTACTCTATATCTTGCAATTAAAATTTTCATTAAATTATCCTTGTTTTGAGGATATTACATTTAAATTAATGTATAAATTGAAATCATGTGTTATTAATCCATATTGTTCATGTTTCTAGCTAAATTAATTACTTTGTATAGTTTTCTAGGACAAATATAAATTGTTATCGTTTGTATATATGAATATCCAAGAGTGTTGCAGTAAATGAGAATCATATAAATCACATAAAAGTAACACATTTTAGGTGTTTATAGAATAAAAAATCATGTAAGGACTAGTTTTACTTGATTTTTAGAGATATTATTGATAAGGTAATGTGAGCATTTCCCATATGGCTTAGTTGAATTTCATTCTATTCAAACATTAACATAATGGACTGGTGTTATATCTTATTATCTTATAATATTGACTTTGTCTTAATAGTGAATTACCTATGATAAAATATCAACTTTAATATTGTATGTATCACCATAATATTTGAAATTATTCTATAATTTTAGGAGAATTTTATGATATGAGGTTCCATTTGGGTGCTCGGTTTCCCATGTGTGACTCAATAATGTGAAATGACATTGCTGAATATATGAGTGATTTCCTAACATGTTTTTCCTAATAGGTTTTTTACCATATACACCTTCCTGGAGAGGGATGATTATTTATCCATTTTCAATGTTGTTTGGATATTTTTATATTGATGTTGTTTGCATATTTTGTTTATACTATATTTAGAAAGAGATTACAGGTGTGACTGTTGGCTTGAAATAGAATCACTTATTTGTGATGTGTTATGTATGATGGATACCATGGGAATAGGTGGTTGGACCTAGTATCCCCACATTTTTAATTGATCATTTTGGAATGTTTAAAGTATGTGATGTCTTTAGAGAAGGAACATACCCTAATAGGTTAGATTCATTTCATTTTAAAAAAGGGAATCAATTTAGGGATGTTCGATGGGGTTTATGTTTTCTATAAGTGAAATGATAATGATATTTATTTTAAGAATACTTCATTGAATGTTCTAGTATTTTGTGTTATATGAATTATGATTCCATTACTTTTCTAGACTTCACATAGGGTGTATGATTTTGAAATTGACTTCTAATGGGTAGAATTTTTTTGGTGCCATGCCCTATTGAATAATAGTTATGTGCTAATTCTTTATTAATGAAAATGAAACCATAATATTGAATGTCATTTAGTAAGTCATTGAATAGATGGTTTTGGATTTTGAAGTGGAGATCCAATGTGTCCAACAATGTATATAAAACTAACATGTATTTTAGAATGATTATATTGATCATACTGATAGATGTCACACGTGAATGTGATTTAGTCAGTGAATATTGTGGTATAGGAACCAAAATAACCATGTATGGAAAGTTTAATTCATAATGATTTCACAAAGAACATTTGATATGAAATACCAATGAAGATAAAGGTTCATGATGTTGAAAAAATTTTCATGAAGTGATTCGTGTTGGTATAGTATCCAATGCTTCAGAAAAAATTTACGGGAGTTTCCCAGATTAGGGTTAATATATATATAACTTGTACTAAAAGGAATTTCATCTTGGGAGGAATGTGAAAAACATTTTTGGTGGTATTGTTTATGGTTATAGTAAAGAATTGTATGAACTATTTTAAGGAGATAGTGGATCAAGAAGTGAAATCCATGCCCACTAATGGAATATTTGTATACAACATGTAAGAGTAGATGATGTCCAATATCATGGAATCATTTTATGTACACAAATAAATTGTTACATATAAATGGAATAACCTAGATACCTTTTATGGTGATATAGAAAGAGTCTATGGGAGTTGTGCTCAATGAGTAATTTGTTGTCAGTCAAATATTGTGTAAGAATCCATCAGATATTTGATCATGGTGACAGTTGTTATTATTCAAATTTTATCGACCTCTATGGGAACCATTATTATGAAGAATGTCTAGGTGGTGAAGGAAGTTACATTACTTCGTAGGGATGACTGGTTTAATTCCATTTACCTCAATGGATAAGGAATGAGATGTGTTAATCACTTTTTGTTTCTTTTTGAAATGAAATGGGTGAAATTAAGGTATTGATTGCTATGTTGGTAACAGATGGAAGACCCTCCTTTTGGAATGGTCATGAATTATTGAGACTATTAGTTTGATTGTAATTTTTTAACATATTTTTCCATCTGATAGATGGATTAATGTACCATAGTAATTACTGGGGAATTATTCATGCATGTTCCATTATAGACATTATGCATTTAGATTGTGGGAATTATGCCCAATGAATCATATAAAGATTAATGGATAATGTATCCATATTTTAGTGGTGCTTGTGTTACATCATGATGATGGATTGTAATAGGGAATGGTTTGGACAAGAGACATCAGTAGTAGTTGAGAAAGGAATTCAAAGAGAATGCTTAGAATGATCACAATATTTGTTGGGATAAACTATTCAAAATTTGGTATAATGACATGTTAGCTATTGAAGTTATGTTTTTGGAGAAAGTAGTTAATCCTAGGTAGTTTTACATGAGTTTCCATTAATAGATTGATCTTGTCAATAAAGAACCATGTTTATTACATCGTTTTTGTTATAGGGGTGCTATTTGAAGAACAAAAATGTCTGTTTATTGAAAATAAAACACATCCAGTTCATCTTACTGAATTGGATTAGGAAATGTTCGATCAAATCAAGGACCTAAAATAACAACCTTATTGGTAATATTATAATTTTTTTTGGATAATATATAATATCATAAGGTATATCTTGATTAGAAATTTATAACTGTGTGAGAACCAAGTCTTGAAATTGGATGAGGTTAGCTAGAACTTATGGTATGGGAAAATAGGTTAGTTGATGAATGAAATCATTATGTTATTGTGAATCAAGTTAGATGGTCATGTGAATGTTCCAAGATGATCAAAAAACATTTCTTATGAGAGTACGATTTAGTGTTTTTATGTTTATATTCCACATTCCTATTATGTATCTTGGAGTTCATGGGTTGTTTGGAAATTAAATGTCATCATTTCAGTTTATGTTCCCTACTATAGTAGGTCAAGTGATGATTTTGTTCATTAATATGAATTCATGGGTATGAAAGTATGTATGGTGTGGGGATATTAAGGTCTGGTGTATTAAAACCCTTGCAATGATTCAATAGATTTAAAACATTTAATTTTTCGGATTCAAAAAATATTAAATTTTTCATTATAATTTACTTCCAATTGTTTGACAGTCATATGTGCTGGTTTAAAATTATATTTAAGTATTTAGAGGTGTCGTTGGAGTTTATTAGAATTTTATAATGGATGATCTTTGAAAAATATATTTATGGAGACGTGGATATGAGAGCATGGTTGGTGCATTGTTGGTACCAACTATGTGGAACACATTATGTGGCCTCATTGTAAAGGGGAATAATTTTTTAAAAATCATGAAACCCTCTTGAGGAGACCATGATACCATAATGGGGTGTCAAATATTTTTTGAAACAATGAACCTGACGATTCACAACCATGAGAGGTCTCTATTTAAATCTTGATAAGTGATTACATGGTTTAACATACCTAGCATTTAGCCAGGATGATGAGTGCCACATAACCAATAGTGAAACACGGTTATGGTAAAAGATTCAAACAGAATACAACACAACAAATCTAAGATTTTAAATTTTGTGATTTTTGGATTTTAACCTACCCACATAGGGTTCTGTTTATTGTTCATTAATTCCCATAATCTTACAACACCTCCCCCTCGTGTGGGGGATACCATCAGATCTCCTCTAAGGGATTGCGGTATCTCATTCATTTAATGTTGGAATAAAATTTATGTCATCATGTTTGACGACCCAAAGTAGGTCGATTGATTATATTTCATAATTTTGAATTTTGCATTACCATATCAGATGATAATACAAGGTAAAATTATATTCCCAAATTTCATTTACTTGTATTGTTCTTATTATTTCTCTAATTTTGACTCAAATCAATGAATGATAATTGTGTGATGTAACCTAAGAATGAGTTATGTGGAATATATTCCTTGCACATAATTTGATTCATTTATATAATTTCCAATTACATCATAAGACATACTTCTCTATGAATTTATAAATTATTATAAAATTTAATAAATTAAATTCATAGATAATTACAAAGATGTCCCATATCCACCTTAAATAGTTAGAAGTTAATGAACTCAACTTGAACCACATATTAAGTTGGGTTTGAATTTATGCATTTTATGATATTTGACTATTGATAATCAACGCGTGGATATATTTTTTAAATTCAATGGTACATTTATGTGTTCGTTAATGAAATAAACATGGTAAAATAAACATCTAAAACCTTTATAACATTATTTAAACATAATGTTTTTGAATTAGACAGCCTTATTAATATAATTAAATATAGACATGTTTAATGAAATGAGTCTTAATGAATTACATTAGGGAACATTTTCATCTCTTGGTCAGTATTTTATTTATAAAATGAAGGGAAATTTTATAGATGAATTGATAATGATAATGTTTGATAATGGTAGGAATGATCTCATGGATTCTTGTTATAATAATAAAATAATTTTTTTATTTGTGGTACACTATGACTTGAGTGATACGAGGTTTCTATTTGTGGAATTCCTTGGTTAATGTTTCATAGGGAATGAGAGATTACCCTATATTTCACACCCTTCAAATTTATAGGATTTATTTAATTTTCTTAATTGGGCATCAGATAGTTCGGGTCGAGGCCTAACATAAAAGTTTCTGAGAACTTATTTAGAAATGAATGTTTCGCTCTTGGTTGCTTCCAGCACACTGTGGTTGAAGATGTGAGACCTTGACTAGGTCGTCGCGCGACCTCGCCCAGCTTGCCGCATGGCCTGTCTGATGTTTAATGGAGATGATAAATATGAAACAAATAATAAAATGAGGAGACAATCAAAATTGAGCCTACACCACCTTAGGAGAGGCACAACTCGGGCGAGGCACGATTTTGGAACCGTGAAGCCTTTCCTGGTCCACTGGGTAACCTGCCAATGTCCAATTAATTAAATAAAATGACTTGATGATAAATAAATGAAATTTAATGTGATAAAATTTAATGTGATAAAATTGAATAATTTTTTTTCCTGAGAATAAAAATATTATTAATTGATTATATTGTTTATTATTATTGAGTATTAATATTATTAATGTTAGTGTCGTTACTTATGTTATTTTCTTTATTATTATTACTATTATTATTATTATTATTCATATTATTCTTATTCTTATTCTTGTTATTATAAGTATTATGTTCATTTTTATCTTGTTTTTACTCCTTTTTTACATTGTTTTTTACCTTCTAGGGTTGGCTAGAGCCCCTCCCCCTTTACTATCATCGAGCTGCCATGCACCCTCCTAGAACGCCTGGTCATGACAGCCCCTTCCCATGGAACCCTATCACACCCCAACCCTACACTACTCTTCCTCCCGTCGCAACGCAACCACATCCATCCACTGGTTTCTGCTTCGTCCGGTGACCTCCACCCCGCTATCCCTACTCTATCTGGCGCCACACCACCCTGCCGACAGACCCTCTTCCAAGCCGATGCCACCCCTATTTCTACTTCAACCGATGACCGCCATCCTGACCACCATGCCCATCCCTTCCGTCCACCCGCACAGCCCCTCAACCATCGGCTGTTTCACCACCTACCTTCTCAGATGCACAACACTCCCCCATTCCGGTGAGACCTAGGCCGGCGCGCCTCTCTTACTGGCCGCGGACAGGTCCAGTGTGTCTCCCCCTCTATAGGTGACACCACTCTAGCTCCCCTACCGGCGTTTTTCTCTCCTTCCACATTCTTTGAATACCTTCAGATAAGTACTTTTTATTTGAGTTTTGGTTTTATTTTCAGAGAGTATGATGTATGATTTTGGGGTTTAATTTGGTATTCTTTGGTGAATTTTACTTATTTTGGATTATCTCTATGTTGTTGGAGGTGCGGTTGACCTGCGGCGGTCGCTGCGCACCATGTTTTTGAAGACTGCTACACCCGAGGTAGGAGGTTCCGCATTTAAACATTATCTGATAAGTTAATTTTATTTCTTAGTTAAATAAAAATATTTATTGATTAATTATTTTGGGTGCGGTTTTAGTTGTCTGGATGTTTTATTATGGATTATATGTGTATATAATTATGTTTATTTTGTGCTGGTATGTTCTCTGTTGGAAAACCTGTTTTTTTAGTATGTCGTTGGTATTTAATAATATGTGTAGTTAGTTTTTTAGCTATGTATCTGGTGTTAAATGTATTTTCGATACGCTGTTTCATGTGTTTGGTCATAAGGGAATGTGTTGTGTGGTTTGAATGAGTTGTTGTCATGAAAACCCACATTGAACAATCTTCTAGTGTTTTATAAATTTTGGGTTTGTTTTTTTTGAAAAGACACAAAGTGCGCAGATTTTGATTTTGTGTAGCATTCGTATGCATTTTTTCCAAAAAGGGAATTTGAGTGCGTCTTTTGTGTTTAAAGTCATCTTTCATCTTTTGGAATTCTGTAATAATTTTTTTCTATTTTGTTTAATCCAGAAAATGGTCTTTTAACTATGTGATTGGGTTATTAATTGATGCGAGTGGTTCAGGTTGTGTTATTCATGTGGTGTCATGTATGTTTGGTCAGGGTGGAGTGATGAGTTGTTTATTTTGTTTTTGTCATGTTATGTTTCTTTATAAATAATTTTTCGACAAAGAATTTAATATGTTTTAATAAAGAATTATTAGTGATTCAAAATTGTTTTAATTGAGTTGGGTAAAGACTACTGTCTGGTTTACTTTGTAAAATGGTTTTTCGTTTGTGTTGAAGTGTGGCGTTGGGTTTATGTCACACCCTATTTGTTTTATTTATCTGATTTTGACATGAAATATGAAATTTTAACATGTTGAGAACAAAAGGGGAAGCCTGGGTACTAAGTGGGAAGACAAGATCTAGTGTGCTAGTGATATGAAAGCAGCTCTGGCCCAGTTACACTTATCCGGTTTGACGATTACAACACTAACTATACACTGGATAATGATTGGAGACCACTAGGTTATGGATTTATTTCCCTAATAATGGCTCATGCAGGAGAACGTAATTTAGTTGTGTTTTCCTATACTACTATTCACCGAGACGAGATGTTCTCGGGTCCCATTCATTTTTCTGGTACCTTAAGGGCCTCTCCCAGTTTTGGTGATCCTCGACTACTATCCACACATTGTTGGCATACGGTGTACCTTTTAGGTGTTTCTTAATGGTTTGGGTTTTACTTAAATTCAAGGTTGTTTTTCTTAATTATTAAAGTTGTTTTCTTTGAAATTGTTTTCTTTGTATAAACTATTTCTATAAAATTGTGAAATATCTAGCGTTATTTCATTTATTTAGCCTACAAATGTATTTTTCATTTAATTCTTACACATGGAAAAATTTTATTCGGTGAATTCCTGCTGGGATTTTAACTCACACCCTTTATACACCTTTCGGTGTATGTAGACCATGTTTCTCTTGGTCTCCAAGTAATTGACATAATGCTCAGTGAAGGTGGTTCAGATGTTGTTGGTCTTCGTGTGCAGGTTGGTGTTAGTAGCATGGGGATGAGGCTTCTAGTTTCATAGGGAGGTTGGTATCAGAGTTTAGTTTTCTATCATTTTTGTGCACATGGTGTTTTTATTTGAATTATATACATTAAACATGTTTATATTTTAAAGGCGTGTTTGGTTGTATATTTTTAGTTTGATTTTTATATCCTGTTAGTTTTTTTTTCTAACAATTATTCCTGGAATAATTGTCCCATGTTATGTTTTGATACCTGGGAACTAGTGCCAGCCCGTAGGGATCAGGAACGCCCCTCGGGCCTTGGCGCGGATCGGGATGGGTGCCAGGTCAGATGTAAACCAGGCCTGGTTCATGAAAAAATGTTATCAGAGGAGGCTTACTCCTTGGGTTGTTTTCATTTGGGATAGAGTCACAATACATTGGAGTTAAGGTTGTTGGAACTCGACGTCCTAGATATTAGTATGGTCCCTAGCCAGCACACATTGTGGCGGAACTCGAGTTACCGAAGTAAGTTGGGGGTTTTCTAAGTCTTTTTTCCTTGCGGTCAAACATGTGTAGGGGAAATAAAGAGGGAGTATAGTCAGTGGTCCTAGTGAGCTTGCAGGGTCTGTAAAGACTTGTGGAGCCAGGGAAACTGTTCTAAAGTACTCTCTATGGCCACTGGTGTTATTGGTGTATGGGAGCAAACCATATGTTCCAATCACCCGATGACACTAGTTTCCTCCTACATTGTTCCTTGTCTCCTTGTTTTCGATTCATGGAAATATGGTTTTTAAAGAAAAAATAATACTTGGTCTTGATAAATGTTTTTAAATGAAGTGTTTAAAAAAATGATGATGTGTAAGGTTTGAATAGTGTGGGTTGAATGTTTTGGTATTGAAGAAAAAAATGAAAGGTTTGGTTTTTATTCTTGTTGATCTCATGGGAAACCACATGCATGAATATATATAGGAAATAGAATTAGTTAATGGAATGAGTGGATGAGTGCCTGGATGAATGTGAGGTGGGAGACGGTGTGGCACGATAACATGTGTGTTTGAGGCCATTGGGACACCATTGGTCTTTGCACAACCAACTAGATTTACTTATTTAAAAAAAATGTTGTTAAATGATAATTTAGTGTGATAATAATTCTTGTTTGTGTGGTGTGTCCTTGGTTTTTGGAAATTTTGGATGTTAGGAATTTTGAGCCGAGGATACCTTCGACTGATTTGTGTTCATGTTTGAATTATTATTTGTATGTTGGTATGTAAGTATGTAGTTCGTGAATTCTTTTGAAAAATTATTCAGGAATTCCTTACAGTTGTTTCCCATGCATGCTTAGTGTTCCCGTGCAATATGTCTTGGCCTTTGGACCAGTTTGACTGGGTCTGCATTTCTCTCTCTTGACTAGTGTATGTCCCCATAGAGCGTTAACAAGCTATTGAAGTGCGACCATACGTAATTCATCATTGGTCATCCATCTAGTCTATCAGAAGAATCTCTTCATGAAATCTAGAATTGAACCCACCTACCCTTTTTACATCTAAGCGGATCCTCTCACAGCGGGATGACAAATGCGAGGGGAGTTGAAGGGAGTTTTGGTCTTTTTAGTGTTTGACTCGTCAATTATGAAGTTTTACACTGTTGTGTTTGATGGTTCCCCCTAGAAACGGCATAAGGGATTCCAGCAGGGAAGGGTGAAGGCGGTTCAAAAATATCAGTGTTCCCATGTCTTGAAGGGCTTTATAGTATTTTCAAAGGCTGCAAGGGTCATGTTTGGTGACATCATGTAGTGTGAGTTCTCCTTAATAGTTAAGGGTGAATATTGAACTCATTAATTTGGTTGTCTATTTGGAAATGGTTAATGAGATTCCAATGGGGAAAGGTGGAAGCATACTAGAGTGGTCAGTGCTGACCACTATTCTAAATATCCTTTGGTCCTTTGTTGGTTTCGTTTAAGATAGTGTCCACATTAGGCCACTAGTGTGGTAGAACTAGTAACATTGGGATTCTATGGTCGATTGTAGGAATCACATGATGTTTAAGACTAAATTTGAGTTCCCTCTCCATATAATGTTCCTCTCCACTGCAATGGTCATGTTTAGGTGACGATTTGTGGTTTCGTGTTCACATTCAGTGTGACAAAGGGTGATGTCCACGCACTATTTCAGATCGTGTGTTTGTGAATGTTTCGTGTATGATCAATTGAATGTCGTAATGAGTTGCGGTTGCTGGTGTTTCCTTGGTTGTACTGTGGTTGCATGTGACACTAATAAGAGAAGTTGTGTTCATGATTCTTCAATACCTGACTACGAGGCAGTAGATGCTTCAAACATCATGGCACCAGCTATAGGCCTCAGAGTGAAGCTGGAGCATGGTTAGGAAACCTGGGATATGCAACGCCGACATTATTTATGTCACCGGTGTTGAATGTAAAGGCAGTTTAAATTGTTTTTTGTAATTTTTCTATTTCAGAAAAAAACATATGACTGCGTATGGTTTCTATAACTATGTGGAGGCGTGTTCGTCTCATCGCCTTAAAGTCATAGGGGTTACGTCGCATTGAATGTAATTGCTTAAGTGGTCCTTAAGGGCTCTGGGGGGTAAATTGGTCTCAAATTTGAATAAATATCATCCAGGGATGTGAAGTAGTCGGTTTGTCTTGGGTTATGGGTTTGATGCCCGGAAGTTGGGCCCGACCCTCCCTGCCACTTTTGGTGTGGTGCTTGGTCCCCGTCTGAAAATTTCTACAGATTTGAATCTACCATTAGATTCAATGGTGGGGGGACCCATATTGGCTCTTGCATGAATTTCTATGGAATGAATTGATGTTGGACTTTATTATAATGGTGGGGAGTCTGATAGGACCTCCCCGTGTCAATTTTCCAACCCCGTCTTGAGAGATAGTAGGTTTTTAATAGTGGGGAGCTCATAAGAAATCCCAATGTTGACCATTTCGTTCTGTTTATAAGGATGACTTGGTGAATAGTGATAAGAGTGTTCCTTGGATTTGGTTTGACCTGGTTTGTTCATTCTAACCAAATGGTGTGTTTTTCATTTAATAGTGCTTGAGATGTTTTAGCTTGTGAAGATGGTTTCTGTGGGATCGAGAGTTCTTTTCCTCGATCAGTCAACTGGAGGTGTTCTATCTATTTGGTGCGGGCTACACATATAATAAAGTCTTTTTGTGAGTTTCTTGAAGTTTTCATTGAGTCACTCTCTCTGAGCATGATAATTTTTCCTCCCTTTGCATGATGTTTGTGGGGATCCCATTTTAACATTAAGGGACAATGGTTTCCTGCTTTGGGATTTGGTTCTTTTTGTGGATTTCTAGGAAGGAATGCTTCATGGTGGGTAGAATTGTCACACCCATCCTTTTTATATAATTTATTTTATTATTTTTATTGGGAATCAGATAGTTCGGGTCGAGGACCAACTTATAATTTTATGAGATTTTATTTTGAAATGAATGTTTTGCTCATGGTTGTGTGCAGCGCACCGCGGTCGAAGCCGTGCAACTTCGCCTAGGTCGGAGCATGACCTCGCCCATCTCGCAGCATGACATGCCCGATGTTTAAGGGAGATGAAAAATATGAAAAAAATAATAAAAATACAACATAATGTAAATTGAGACCGTGCGGCCTTAGTCGAGGCACGACTCGGGCGAGGAATGATTTTGAAACCGTCCAGCCTCACCCAGTCCACTGGGTGACCTGCCAATGTCTAATAAATTAAATAAAATCACTTGATGATAAATAAATGAAATTTAATGTGATAAAAGTTAATGAATTGTTTTACTGATAATAATAATATTATTAATTGAGTATATTGTAAATTATAATTGAGTATAAATATTCTTAATATTAGTGTCGATGATTATGTTATTTTATTTATAATTACTAATACTATTATTATTATTATTATTATTATTATTATTATTTTCTTATTATTGGTATTATTTTTATATTTATCTTGTTATTATTCTTCTATTTACATATTTATTTTCCTTATATGGTTGGATAGTTCCCACCATTCCTTTCATCGAGCTTCCAGGCCCCCTCCTTGAACGTCTTCTCACGGAAACCCCTTCCCATGGAACCTAGTCATGCCCAAACCATCCACTACGCTTCCTACCATCACGCCGCAACCTCTTCCATTCGCTGACCTCTGCTTCATCTAGTGACCACAACCCTGTTTCCCCTTATCCGTCCAGTGCCACACCACCCTGTCGGCACACCCTCTTCCAAGCCAATGTCACCCCTATTTCGGTATCGCCCGACTACCGCCGTGCTGAACGCCCTGCCCCTCTCATCCGGCCACCCGCATAGCCCCTCGGCCTTCCTCCCTTACACCCCCAACCATCTACGATGCACATAGATCCCCCCTTCCGCCGAGTCCCAGTCAGGAGCGCCACTCCTACTAGCCTCGGACTGGTCCGACGTGCCTCCCCCTCGCTAGGAGACACCTCTTTGGCTCCCCCACCAGCGTTTTTCTATCCTTCCACATGCGTTGTAGACCTGCAGATAAGTCATTTTTAATTGAGTTTTGGTTTTATTTTCAGTGAGTATGAGGTCTTATTTTGGGTTCTAATGTGGTAATATTTGGTTAATTTCCCTTATTTTGGATTCGTGCTAGGTTGTTGGAGGTGCGGTTAGTGTGCGCCAGTCATTACACACCATGTTTCTAAAGTCTTCAACACCCAAGGTAGGTGGTTCCTCATTTAAACATTATCTAATAAGTTAACTTTCTTTCTTAGTTAATTTAAAATAACACTTGATTAATTCATTTGGGTGTGGTTTTAGTGATCTTGATGTTTTTATATGATTCATATTTGTTTAACAGTATGATAATGTGGTGCTGGTACGTTCTCTGTATGAAAACTTGTTTTTTTAGTCTGTCGTTATTGTTTAATAATATGTGCAGTATGTTTTTCAACTGTGCAATTGGTGTTAAATTTGTTTTCGATACATTGTTGAATGTTTTTGGCCATAAGGTATTGTGTTGTGTGGATTGAATGAGTTGTTGTCATGAAAACCCACACTGATCTATCTGCTAGTGTTTTATAATTTTGTTTTGTTTTGTGAAAAGGAGAAAACTGCACAGTTTATGTTCTGGTGTAGCATTCATTTTTGTTATCTCCAAAAATGGAATTCAAGTGCGTCTTTGGTGTTTAACATCATGTTTCTTCTTCTTGAATTGTGTAATAAATTTTTTAGTGTGTTGTTTAATAAAAAAATGGTCTTTTAAATATGATATTGGGTTATTAATTGATGCGAGTGGTGCATGTTGTGTTCTTCATGTGGCATCAGACAAGTTTGGTCTGGGTGGAGGGATGAGTTGTTTCTTTTGTGTTATTATTTTAATGTTTCATTTTAAATAATTTGATGACAACTAATTTATTATGATTTTAGAATGAATTATCAGTAATTAAAAATTTGTTTTAATTTAGTTGGGTAAAGTCTTTTGGCGTGTGTATTTTGTCAAATGGTTTTCTGCGTGTGTTGAAGTCAGGAGTTGGGTTTAAGTTACACCATATTAGTTTTATTTTTCTGAGTTTGACATGAAATGTTAAATTTGAACATATTGAGTAGAATATGGGAAGCATGGGTACTAGGTGGGAGGACTAGATCTAGCATACTAGTGATACAGATGATGCTCTGTTTCGGTTTTACTTAGCTGGTTTGATGATTACAACACTAACTAAACACATGATGATGATTAGAGACCAATAGGTTTTGGATGTGTTGCACTACTAGTGGATAATTCACGATAACATATTTTGGTTGTGATTTCCTATACTACTGTTAACTGAGACGTAATGTTCAATGACCCCATTCCATTTTCTGGTACCATTATGTCCTCTCCCACATTTGGTGCTCCTCGACTACTATAAAGACATCGTCGGCATACGGTGTAGCTTTTGAGTGTTTCTTAATGTATTGGAATTTTTATAAAAGAAAGGGTGTTTTTTTTAATTATTAAATTTGTTTTCATTGAATGTGTATTCTTTATATAAACTATTTTTTCAAAAAAATTTGAAAGCGCTGGCTTCATTTCATTTATTTAGCTTGCAAATGTATTTTTCATTTACGGTTTACATGTGGAACCTTTTTATTTGGATACGCCCAACTGTGATTTTTACTCACACCATCCATACACCTTAAGGTGTATGTAGACCATGATTCATATGGTATCCATGTTTTTGAAATCATGCTTAGTGAAGGTGGTTCAGATGTTGTTGGTCTTCATGTGTAGGTTGGTGTTAGCTTGGGGGTGCGGCTTCTCGTGTCGCAGGGATGTGGGTATTGGAGTTTAGTTATCTATCCTTGTTGTGAACATGGTGTTTTTAATGAAATTGTATAAATTAAACTTGTTTATAGTTTAAAGGAGTGTTTGGCAGTCTATTTCTAGTTTTAGTCTATTTATCTTGTTAGTTGTTATATCTAACTATTATTTCGGGTAAATCGTTCCCATGTAATGTTTTGATACCCAGGAACTTGTGCCAGCCCGTGGGGATCAGGAACGCCCATCAAACCTTGGCACGAACTGGGTTGGGTGCCTGGTCAGATGGAGACCTGGACCGGATCATGACATTGTACTAGATTATAAAAATGAGATCATAGTTAGTATGTCAGAAATGATGGTTCAGACTCCCCTACCTGTGGATGTTGGATATGTTAATTCACATCATAGGGTTTGTTGGCCATGAAATTCCATGAACCCTCTATTTTGGTACGTGGGGAATAAAATATATTATTATATATGATACTCATGAATAGATTACCTTATGATACCAGATCCTTGGTAATAGATTCCATCATTATACATGATATTCAGGTATGAAATCCCTTATTATAAATTATCCTCGAGAATGGAATCCCTTATTTAAAATTTTATTCATATTATATTTTACTTAAGTAGATTCCTAATTTTTAAAAATCAGGTCCTCATCAGTGCATGCATATCTCTATATATATATATTGTAATGTTGTATGATATTATATATATAATGGAATATTCAAATACATTCTGGCATAGGATTATGTAGGCATGGATGAATAGGTTTCATTTATTAACCATATATGACTTCATTACATTTATGTTACTAAACTATCATTCGCTTTTTATAACTTTAAAGTACATAATGTTTTACTCGTATAATTAATTTCACTAGCTATCATTTTTGGTGTCATACTGATTTGTTATCACACCTAATTCAAAACACCATTTTGTAGCTAAATAGATATCTTAATTAAAACCTAAGAATTGGACTGTGCTCTGGGAGTTTTTTCTTTTATAGATCAGGATTGGACATGAGTTATTGGGATTAGCTGATGATCATGGACATTCCATAATTTCTAATGCTAGAGAAATTTATTCCTTTACTCTTTTTTCAATCTAGAGTTTTTTATTCAGTTTTCTGTAGTATAATTTTTCTCCATGTATTCATTACTCACCATGTTCTTGCAAGGATGGTTATTTTGATATGACAAAATTTTCAGTTTATTATTACTTATCTATATATTATTATTGTATTATAGTGATTCATTTTTCATTTATTATTTCCCTCTTATGTTTTCACTAATACAGAGAGAATAGTCTACCCAATGTACCTCCAGGAGACCCTCATTGGTAGTTGGTAGCCACTAGCTTCCATGGATGAATACATGAGGCCACACAGCCAACTCCCATGGGGAACTATTTTAGTTGATCATAGAATGAGATGTTATAATACCAATCATAAATTTTTATTAAATAAATAATTATAAATTAAAATAAATATTCATAGTTATATGATAAAAATTTATTAATCTACAATTTTTGAAATATTCAAAATAATTTTCGAAGAAGACAATTATAAAAGTACATTATTTTTTATTAAGGTCAATACCACATTTTTCATTAATAATTCTTCTCTGGGCTCACCTAACTCCCATTTGAAACCATACATATCATTCACATAACATTAATATCTTAAGATGTGACCATATTCATCATCTATAAAAAGATATCAATTCCTCCCAATTGAAGAATCACATATCAATGAAAATTTATATGAATCACTACTGACTATGTATCCCACACACCCCTATTAGAATTTGGATTTCCATTGTAAAATTAAAATTTCTAAATTCCTTCATTTATAATTTTTTTTTCAATATAAAATTGAAGTCTTCAATTTGAGTATTTCCCACTCCCTAACCTTTGAATCTCAATCTTTCATATCCAAATCACCACTAAAACTAGTCTAAAAATCACAATATAATGAAATCAATATCATTAGAATACAAGAAATATTTTTTTTTCTATCGTTATTAATTTCACTATCATCATTTTTGAAATGAAAATATCATTCATGTTGCTTGAAATCTACTACTTCTAGGGGTTATGCATTTCATTTTTAATCACCACCATACATGGATGGTTCTATGAATTCATTATATGAATAATGGTTTTTATTACTTGATTATTATTCTATAGTGATAATTTTGGATTCTTATAAAAATATAAATCATTTTCAATATATGTCGTTATATAAATTAAAAATAAATGAAACAACCCCATCATTGAATTTATTTCCTGAAATGAAAGATAAAATCTCATGGTATGAAATTATATAATAATATATCATTAAGAAATATCTATTAAAGAAACTTAAATAATATAAGAATAATGAATGAGGAATAAGAATACAAGGATTGAAATCACAATGTGTGTGAGATTAATCACAATTACAACGTCCGGTGATTTAAATAAATAAAAAAATAAAAAAATATATTTTGAACAATTTTAACTAAAGAGTATAAATATTATATATTTGAATAATTTTATGAAATAAGTAAAAAAAAATTATTATTTTTATCATAAATGTGTTTAGAGTATGTTAGACAATTAAGGAATCAATTGTAATGGGTTTGTTTACTGAATATTATTTTCATTAAGCCAAGTATTTTCTCCCATAAAAATGATATCCTATACTTATTATATTATTATATTTCCTAATGTCATATGGACTAGCCTATATATATAATTTTCATTTTCATTTTTATAATAAATCATTTTTATTTGATATATTTATTTATTAAAAAAATTCATTGTATTATGAATAATTCCAATAATCTCAAACAAGCTCTTTATATTTCATATTCATTTTATTACTATCCATTTCATTGAAAATGTACGATTAAAACACAAATTTTTATTATATCATGTGATCATAATTTTATGTATAACCCCATTTATAAGGAAATATAATTAACAACTTTATGATATATGTTCCAATAATAGTATTTTTTAAATATTAAAAATGATATTTTCATGATCATATATACATAATGTTGGACATAATATTTATTTCATATCATGGATCCATTATTTGGATTTTCCTATAATGTTTTATTGGAAAAATATCACGTAATAAATTTGAATGAATCATTTAATGTTAACCATAACATTAATATTTACTAAAAATGATTGAAATTTATTTTGAAACACATTATATGATTTTTTATCAATTTTATAATTTTTATGAAAAATACATATCCCATATAGAGATAGGTGTCATGATTTACCATTAATATATAATTTCCATATACTTCTTTAGGATGATCATGTTTTTAGTATCCACTAATCTAACTCATGAGGTCATTTTCTCTGATACCATTCTCAAACTTTTCGAAAGTCCATTTTCCTTCCATGGTTAATTAATGATATGAAATATTATTGAATTTTTGTGGAACAGATTCATATGATTTATCATCATATATATGTTGGGGTCCAATATAGATCTCAAATTAATTTTTATATGATTTAAATATCATCACATATTAATATTGATCATGGACCTGATTATTGTTCTCTATGTTCATAAGATATAGTGTCAACCAGATTACAATAATCCTTGTTTGCATTGTTGATAATGGACATGATTATAGTGTAATATATTTTCATGATTGTGAATGTACATGATAGTGATTTTTAATGGTCAAAATATTACAAAAGGTCTTGATGGTGGTCAATATTGATTACATGATTTACTGCGGATTTTCTTATCTCTAGTGATGATAAAAATTTTATGATTTCTGGTGATTATTTTAATTCCATATATATTTTCTATGTGAAAGTTAAATGAACCATAAAACATACTTATTATATAGTGTTTCCACCCTATTATTTGGTGGTATATGTTTTTAAATGTGATATTATATATCTTTTTACCCTGGCACATCAATGAATCTTATATTTCAATAACCCCTTTGATTTAGTTATTTCCATCATTATCATGTTCTATATATACTTATTAACAACCCCTTATTGTATAATTAATATTTTTATCTGTTACCATGAATTTTATATTTTCCAATATATTTGTTTCCATTACACATGTTATAAATAAGTATATCAGATTTTATATGTTTATAATTATGTCGAATATAGTGTAAATGTAGAGAGATATTATAAAAATTTTTATTAAGAAATGAATCTCTAAAGACAGTAATCCATTAATTTCTATGGTTGTGAGATTATTTATGAGATATTTCAATTAGTTGTAAATATAGAAATATATACTAATTTATTGTTTTAGTAGATTAGGTTTCATATTATTTTAACGACATCCATGTATGCATTCATAAAAGTCGATTCATGATTAGCCATAATGACCCCTAGGGGTAATAAAATGAAAACGGTTGATTGAGTTTTAATATGATACTGACTTAGTGAATAATTGTATTGATAACATTGAAGTAGGTATGAAACTATTGGGAGATAGAATTTGGATGATTCACATTATATTTATGAACCATCAAGAATGAATTAAATGGAGGTTTTCAATTTAATATATAATGATGTATGTTTAATAACCATATAGAAATAAGATCATGGATAAACTATATTGAAACCTAATGATTCAAATTTGAGGGTGTACATAAATTATATAACGTACCATTTATATGCTAATTATAGGATTTTATACTTGTTTTAATTTATCTATTCACATATATCAACATTAATTTAACTAATTTGAGGGATATAGTTTAGAGTAACCAAGTTATGATTATGTGTGAGGGAATTTTTTTTGTTTTTTGAAATAAAAAATCATATACTATATGAGTTGCAGTTAAAATCAAATGGTTACCCAAAACAATCATTCTTGAGATATAAATATAAATCGGAAGCTAATGAATGTTTCAAACACTAGAATATGTGATAAATTGTGTTTTGTGGTTGATTTGTTGATAATCACCATATGGAAAATAAAATTGAACAACTTTTATGTTTATATTAAAGGAAGAATATCCAATGTAATTGTGTAAAATAAACGTGAATATTAGTGATTTATATCAAGGGACGTCATTGAAGAGTTACTAATAAGTAAAAATGAATATCATGGTTAATAGTGTAGAGGGAAATAATTTTCTTCTTAAGTTACCACAAAATATTCAATATTATTAATATGGGTAGTTTGATGATTATGAAATTCAACAATCTAATCCACAAGATAGCAAGGAACTTTGGAAATAAATCATATGAGATTAAGGATACATGAAATAACCAATTTAATATCTACCACTAATGTAGATTATGATAATTAATGTAAATTCATCATGCACTATAAATTTTTTGATGTGAAATTAAATTCGGTTCTATATAATCTATTATATATATGAACTTTCCTATTACCATCATGTCATTATTCTGATTATTTTATATTGAATAATGATATGAAAAATATAATTTTATGATTATTATATAACATTTTGAAGTTAGAGAGAATATGCTTTATAAAATCATCACTATTTATAAAAAAGGTGAATTTGAGGTGATTTTGTGAATGGATTTAATATCACCATAGTGATTTCATCTTTATCTATGAAATTGGGAAATCTCATTTTCTATTATAAATTAGCCTATGATCATCTATTACTAAGAGGATGAATATGAACACACTGGTAAAATTAATCCTATTATATGGGTTTTAGTACAAAACAATGAGGGGATTTAGATCAAATAATTTAAGAGAAACTCAGTATGAACAATTTATCATTTATGATGGGAAAATGTGAATCCTAGTCTCAAATAAGATAAAAAGTGTGATATATCAGTATAAATTTTAACTAAATTTATAACTATCCATTTTAAACAATCATATATTTTCATCAATGAGAGAGAATATAATTGTTAGGTGTTAATTTAATTATGGGTGTAGAATGTAACAACCTATATTTTAAGAAATATAATTTATCTTTAAAATAAATTTATATATTTATTAATAATTTTTCTATACATTTTATAAAAACAAATATCACTATATTAAAATTTATACAATATATGATTCATGATACACCATTTTATTCAATTATATGAGATAATTAAAATAATATCATATATAAAATAGCTCAAAAATTACATGTACAATTACATACTATAGATGATTACATCCATTAAAATGGAAAAATATAATTTATAATAATAAATAAAATTAAGTAATATCGTTATGACTTAGAAATCTTAGGATCATATTCCCTCTTAAGGATAACCATCAATATAACTAGACATTCAATGTGAAAGAACAATACAAATTATGAAATATTTTTCTTATATTTTAAATTAAAATTAATATAGTGAGAAGTTTGATTTAAGATTTAAGAATAAAATGAATTCATAGTATGTAATTATGATAATATATCAATTGTATATGGAAATATGATCATTAGAACGATAATCAATAGATATATGGTCATTATCTGTAAATGTATCTAGTAACTAATCTTAATATTTTAATCTTAGTAACAAATTTATTATAGAACAATTTAAAATTAAAATGAAAACTGAAAATAATAATAATTAATTAAAATAATTATTTATAAAAATATATTTATATTTCACAAATTGTTAATATTATTTCCTGAAATGATGTTTATATATAGTTAAATCAGGTATGTTTATATAAATGGATGGAATAAATTAAACATTTAGAATATAAATAATTAATTTTATTAATATATTGTACTTATAATTTAAAAAAACATATAATGAACTATTTTTACTTTTCTTAGAATATTTATATTAATAGTTTTAATAAACACAAAATATTAAATTAAAAGTAATGTGGTTATAATATATAAGATACAATCAGTCAAAATAAATCCAATAGTAATTATTAGGCATATAATATGAATATATTTTTTTATACTAAAAAATAATTCTTTTTCTTAATTTTTAAGACTTATGATGTCCAATAATAAAATTCATTTATCACATCTATTAGTTTATTCAAATTAAAAGGTTTTATTTTTCTAAATTGTTATATATGGATTTTTTATGATTTTTAATATCATTTGGTAACATGATAATAATTTTCCTTTGTTAATAACATTTACCAAGGTAAAGAATTTATTTTTAAATAAATTTATTTTAGTAATATATATATATATATATATATATAATAAAAAATTATAAAAAATATTTAAAAATAAAGGATATATTAAAATATTTTCGCAATTATGGTACTTTATCATATATTAAAATTAATTTATGCTTAAAATGTATTTTACAAAAAAAAAATTCTTTATTCAATATGTAATTTTCATATACGAAACTAATAATAATTTTGTTAAATGATGATTGGAATAAAATAAAATTTTTATTTTGAGAATATATTTACACTAAATTCTTTAATTTTTTATAACAAATAATAATATCAATAATTAATAATAATAATCAATTTTTTTATAATTTTTTTTCTATATGTCATATCATTTAATTTTGAAGATAACATTGTCATATTTAAAAAATTAATTTTCCATAATAATGTAAAAATAAAAATTTTATATTTTTATATTTTTTAATTTGGTCCATATTATTTTTATGCTTATGTAATAATTACCATATTAAATATCTATTCAATGATGAATTGTAAAAATGATGGAATCTACCACGTTTTGAATTTTATTAAATTAGCACAATAATTAATAACTATAAAATTAATTTTTGATAAATTAAATTAACTACCATAAGTCTCAATAACATAAATTCTCATATGTTACAAAACTCCCATGTGATTCCATCATTACAAAATACATAACAATAATTTCCAATGAAATTCACCACCATTTCTATTATAATAATATCTCCCTTACTCTAACTTAAATACAAAATTATTCATAAAAATTACCTTGAAAATATACGCTTTAACAATATTACATATCCCTCATTGACAATGTTTATCCCATGTTTACATGAAACTTTTCCATGTTATCCATGTTCACGAGGAAATTGAATAGAAAATTTGAATCATCAATGTTATTTTTATCTCGTCGCAAACCATAACTTCTATTTCATTCTCATCCAACCATCCATATAATATATTATATAAATAATAATTTAACAACCTAGGTTTGATTATATTAGTGATATGTTGGTATTTTAGGGAATAATTATTATTTATCTGCCTCCCATCTATTTCAAATTTAATACATTAGGCATGTTTTGTGTGGACTACCACCCATATGAATGAAATATTTCATTTTTCACCACCACCCTTACTGAATGGTTCTAAAAATTTATTAAATAAAAATAAAAATTATATAATACATGAATAATATTCTATAATGAAAAAATATTAGTTCTAGTAATATCTAGCTTATAATTAATATACCACCATTTGATAGATAAAAATATCGAATAAAGCTCTTCACTAATTTCATTTTCATAAATAAAAAACTAAAATACTCATGGAATGAAATGAAAACATTATAAATACTTTTTTAAAACATTAATGAAGAACATGATATCACAATAATGGTATAAACACCTACATTATAAAGAATATTGGATAAAATAAAAATCACTAACATCTAGTGAAGAAAATGAACAGTAACTAATAATTTGCAGATAAATAAAAGTAATTAAAGATTATAAAATATAATATGGTTGAATAATGTTTGTAAATAGGTACTTTACATGATTATGTTTATCACATGAGATTTTAGTGTGTGTTTGTATTTGAGGTAAACCAATATAAACATATTTTTACTCAAACACTTTTTCATTTGGTCACTATTATCTTCACTTACTCTATACTGATAAGTTTATTATATTAGTAATTTTCAATAGAAATTTTTATAACCTCTAATTTTTTATTTAGAATATATTTATCTTATCAAAATACTCCTCTATAATGTGTTTTAATATTTAATTAAGAAATTTTTATATAATTAGTTCGCAATATCTCCAAATATCTTTCTTTTCCAAGGACATATTATTTATTTAATTTTTGTTTGCTTTTTTATTTTGATTCCCATATTGGTGTGATACCATGATTTATTCATTTATCTCCTTACCTATTTTCAAAATAAATCTTTTATTATCCTTTTTATGATTTTATTTTCTTTATTAGGTATTATAAAATATTAAAATTGATTTACATTTCATGAGCATATCATTTATCATCCACTCTAAATTCGTGTATTTAACCATTATTTCATATCATGGATCTATTTTTGAGATTTATTTCAAAATTCTATTTGAATTGGTCATTATGTAAACATCTTGAATGTAACCATTAATGCGATTCATATCTTTTTCTAGCAATGAAAATGATTAAATGATTTAATTAAAATGGTTATTATGATTATCTATCATTATCCTCTTTATATCAATATTATATATCTATAATTGTGTAATTATTAATAAATACCCCTCTAAATTCATTTTAATGATTCTCTATTTTTGTTATTTAATTTTAAATATCAATATAACTAACTCTTTATGTTATTTAATGTTATTCAATTTGGAAATTTAATGAAAACCATTTTCATTCCATGGATTCTTCATGATATGATATATGTTTTTTTTGTAACACATATTCATTGAATATTTTTATTTAATGTGGGAGGTCCTATATATCCAACTAATTAATTCGTAAATAATTTATATTTAATGGCATGATGTTGTTGAGAAATGACCTGATTAGGTGTAACTATTTTCACATTATGAAACATGGACCATGTTAAGTTTAGCTATATTTACTTGTTTGATAATTTTTTTATGTTTGGATAACTATTTTCATAAGAATGATCAAAGATGTGAATGTGGTCATCTATTGTCACATGGATTATCCTAGACATTATTTTGGTAATCTATAATTACAATAATTAGAATAAGAGTGATTGGGTCTAGTTATGTTCATAATGATTGGATTTATTTTCTATATTAATATACATACCACCAATATTATATAAATATTACATAATATATGGCCCATGTTTATTTAATCATGGTTACCCACCTTAATTTCATAATAATTTTTTGGCCATTTGATATGTTATTTCATTTTATCAAGCTACAGGAAATTCTCAGATTTAATTAATACCCTTTTAACAGATATTTCTCCACTTCTCATTATATGTATATTTTTATGATATATCCCTTTTTAACTCATTTTTATGTTATTAAATTACTGATCATTGGGTTTCAAAACGTTCATATGTTTCCATTATAAATTTAATAATTATTATTATAAAATACGATATTTCTAGATGGAGGTCTATTATAGTTCGATTTTATTGAATTTCTCCTATAATATATTTTTTGTAGATAATATCTAAAGAATATAATGATTTCGTTACATTGGTTTTGTTATTAATTTTGAGTTATAATGCATAAAATTATAGAATTATTATATATTTATCTCATTAATTATCACATGGGATCAATGATATTATGTAATGTATGTGTTTTATGCACTAGACCCTTGAATGAGGGCTGACATCATCACAATCTAAGACAAAATCTATTTTTATACACAATTGAGACAAAAGTATTATACATATAGGATATTGATTGGATAATATATTTGATAAATATTTTCTATTCCAAGGATGAGATATTTTCTGGTGAAATGATACAAAAAATATCTGATGGGTTTACAATTGAGGATGTTCTAGGCACCATATTGGGATACCTTGGTTAATTTTGTGAACTACATACCACATTTTTCTAAAATTATAGAATATCATTTATTAGAATATATATAGTAATTATTATCCTTTATAGTTATTTTATTTGGTACTATGTTATATCTGTGTTGTTTTAAAATTGTTTTTGGTTAACTTGGAATTTTTGGTTTAACTAATTAAATTGTTTTTATATTTATTAATGAATATTTTATGATCAATTAGTTTAAATTAAATTATATTTAATCATTTATTAAAAGGATATATGAATTGATAATTTGAATATAAATTATTTGGGAAATTTAAATTTATAGGTGGATAAAAATAGTTAGTAACGTATTGGAACACAGTTCATGCACCCCATCTAGTGATATATTAAATACTTTTAGTAATAATTTTCTCTCCATGAGGAAACTATAAAATTGTTATCAATTTAATATGGTTACACTTTGTATCATTAGTTTATTAAAAAAATTATATTTTCTTTATTTATTAGAAAATTCATTATATTTATCAATAATTTTATAATTATTTCAATATGAAATGATTTATTTTACAAAAAATATTCTCATATGGTATCTTCAACATATTTTTTTTCAAATATATCATTTTGTTTTATTTTAATTTTTACTAAAAAAATTATAACACATGTATTACATTGTGAATTATTCATTCTATTCAACATCACTTCATATATGAAAACTTATTTCATCGAATCTCATGGTGTTTATCTAGTTTCTTTGAAAAAAACTATCATTATAAATAAATACGTAGTCACCCCATTTTGGAGACTTTATATGAGTATAAATTTCATTTTCAATCACATAATATTCTTGTACAGACCAATTTATATGTTATTATTCATGAATTGACTCTCTTATATATTTATAAATATTTTATCCAACAACACAAACACACATGGATTATTTTTAATGATAGATTATGTTATTTCTTAACATGTTAATACATCATATATTTATTAGAATAACATTATTATCCTTGAGGGGTGTGTTTTATTCAACACATTCGTCATATACAACCCCCATGAAAAACTCACCATAATTATATCATTTTTTGTTTTATCCGGATATAATATGATAATATCTATTTAATAGTATATAAATAATGATATGTATGATTAGACCAAGATTATAATGACTATGAAAACTCTATTTGAATTTATGATTTACTCTTCATTATTTTTATCACTATTTTTTTTGAAAGATAGATTCATTCTTTCTATTTATATTATGTTAATCCAAACAAATTACTATTTAATTAACTCCGCATTAATACATAAATTTTTTTCCATATATTGATTGACATTATATTGAAAAAATGAGTAGAGTTATTTTGAAACTATCATTAAAATTTTTTAAATGATCATGGGGTATTAAATAAGGTCATACAAATAACAAATTACATAATTAAAATTGTTTTAAAGCATTAACCACGGGGTTGACACATATGGATGTTGAAGGCTAAGATACCATTCTATGGATTTTTTAATTGCATTATTCTAATGTTAAAACTAAAAATGGGGATTTAAAATAAATATAACAATGATAAATAATATAAAATCCTGTTACTACTAAATTTATTGTTAGATATTTTATATCAAAAGATATATGAACTAAATAAAGGAATACACAAAT
Source organism: Viscum album (assembly GCA_963277665.1). Taxonomy (NCBI): domain Eukaryota; kingdom Viridiplantae; phylum Streptophyta; class Magnoliopsida; order Santalales; family Viscaceae; genus Viscum; species Viscum album. The sequence goes on along the minus strand of CAUJRU010001279.1, from coordinate 3,235 downwards.
AAAAGTAAAATTTGAAAAATATTGATCATCTGACAATAAATTTATCATTATCAAACAATGTAAATTAATTTAATTAACGAATTTATAATTCTATAACACAATGAATAAAACTAAACAACCCAAAAAATTCTCACAATCTCGTGTAATGGTGTTAATCTGCATATGATACTGTTTTTATTTCCTAAAGTCCTTTCATGAATAAAAACTAAAATTATTTATTTGTGATTAATGGGGGACCTCCCCCAATAAAATTAAAAGAGAAAGATAATCATTTTAGATTCATAAGATGATAAAAATATCTATCAATATATACTAATAAAAAAATTAATATTATATACCTCCTTAATTCAAGAAAATAATTTATAGGATAATAAAAAATAATAGTGTTTACAATAAAAGGAAACTAACCAAAATGGTAGCATATTTAGATCATCACTACCGACCCACATCTCAATTTTTTCATATTATGAATTGATTATTGTAGTAAATAATCATCTTCCCCATATTATCTTCTATTTTACTTACCCATAAATCAATCCATATATCCATTGAAATGATGTGAAGATAAGAATACATACTAAAAAGGGGCTGCCAATTTCTTAACCCTATTTCAATACCCAAATTATTTTCTCAAATTTATACCACATACCAGATAAATATGGCTATGAATTTTTATATAATGTTGTTTGAAAGTCACTAAACTATTTACCTTAATAATTTTACGTATTTTAGAAATTTTCAACGGAATCAATAGAAACATTTTGGAAGTGATACTTTTCAGTTCAAACTGACTCTTCATCATTATCCAATTTCACGAACCATATTATTATATTAATGAATTAATTAAATTATGATGTTTATATTTTGGATGATTTATGAAATTATCTTTATTTTCTAGGAATAACTCCATTTGGACACATGTGGCATAAGTCTATCCTTGGTTAATGATGTGAGGAAAATTTATTTCCAAACAGACGTTCCATAATAAAGAATTTATTTAGAACTCAACATGTTTCAATAAACACATGGATCATATAAAATGGTTCTATTTAATGAACATATGAATTATAAAAAGAAATAATTACTCAATTAGGATATATTATGAATAAAACATTCCATAATTACTGATTTATTTTTTCCACTAGATGTTCGAATCAACACTTATCCTTGTTGAAAAAATTGAATTCCCCGAACATAAGATGAATACAAAAAATAAATTACTCAATTTGGAAAAATATTTTACTCATTATACTACCAATGTATATATAATTGAAAATAATTAAAATTCATGAATTAATAAATTTCAAAATTTTACCAAAAAGAATAACTAAATTAAAAAAAATTCAATTTAACTACAATTGGTAAATTGATGGGGTTTAAATCATTTAAATTTTTACTAAAAATAGTTTAAATATTACTTATATCATGGCCAAATATCCTTTATATTTTTCCTTTAATTGAAATATATCTATCATAATTATCATGAAATTATCAAAACATATTTATATAATTTGAATATTATTATGGAAAAAACATCATGTGGTCTTTACACAAAAATTATGATTTATTATAATGATTGATATAAATTTTCTCTATACATATTTTTATAGAATTTAATTTTTATCCTTAGCAAGCCCATGAATGATTTTAATAAAGATAAAATTTTCATGAAATGTAGAAACCAATTTCCCTAATACTTTAGTAGGAATTTAAATAAATTCTTTCAAGACAATTATACCACTAATATAATTCCATTATTTAGATAAATAATATTTGGAAATATAATGGAATTAAAACATCAAAAAATATCATGGGATTTAAATACATATAAAATAATAAATTTCATAGATTTATATCCAACTCAATGCTTTTCTAGTTGATGGTATTCACCCTACCACTATTTATCATTAAATTTTTCAAAAAATATTTATGATGCATCATTATTAAGTTGTAAATAATTAATCTTTCAAAATAATTGAATTTTTTGAAACAATTAATATTTTTTTATAGTGAATAAAACCTATCATCATTGACTTTATTATATTTCCCTTTTCTCATTATGTGTTTTTTCAATATATGATGGTTTTTATCAATAATAAATATAATATATCACAAAACATTAATATTTTTTGTGAGTACATTAAAATTTACCAATAAAATGGATAATTAATTCAACCTGGATGTTATTTATATCTTGACATGAGGTTTATAAATTGATAATAATAATGATAAACAAAATTATTAATTTAAAAATACTATAGGGATCATAAAAAATATTTATTTATTTCACTATAATAAATTACCATGTGATTTAATTAGAAAATACTCCCATCATAGTAAAATTGATTCTCGAATAGGATAATTAGCAAAAGAAATAACAATGATTTATCCACTTAGATAACATTAAACTAATGAGTAATTATCAAATACATATCTAATGAATGATATTTTTCATATCTTTTTTAATTATATAATCATCATTTAGTTATGGTTTTTATAAGAAGATAAATATTGTAACTAATATGGAACTCAAAAAATATTCGTTTATCAAATTCAAACACAAAATTTCTGAATAAAATGGTCGAATGAGATACATCTAGTGGTGGAAACTATCACCTATATACACATTAAGATAGTCAATTTATTATTCTATCAAACTATTGTTGTTGTTTATTAGTGTAATAGAATTTTATTGAATTATTTCAAAATAAAATAACTCATTTTAAATAAATTTGGTTAGATGAATATATTTATTTAATGATACTAAATATAAATCTATAAATGTGAACTAATAAATAATTCTAAACAATAATAAAAATATTTTTAATACTCACCCACAATATTAATGAATATATATATACTATGGATGGTCCAATTGAGATATCTAAATAACCTATAAAATAAAAACACTGTTCAAAAATAAAGTTATAGAACATATTAATAAGAATTAATTTTAAATAGTTATTTTTCCTTTGAAATGTTTCTTGTATAGTATATTTTCAATTTAGAGTGGTGGTTTCTAAATATAATATATAAAATATCATCTTAAATAAACTAAATTTCTACAAAATTCAATGTCAAATTTCATATATAACTAAATAAATTAATATTATAAATTATAATAATTTATTGGTTCATTCATATAGGATTGTCTATAAATATTGAGTGATAACAGTATGTGAAAAATTAATAATGCAATGTTTTTCCTCTTACTAACCCTTCTTTGAGCATTCTA